>QVRM01006434.1:0-61634 GCA_003439945.1 Dermanyssus gallinae
CTCCTCGTCGCTAAATAAACCGTCGTATTGGTGGCATTTGGCATCTTCATAGCAGCGACTCGTTTGTTGGCACTGGCAGACGTAAGCTCGTCAACCGGAACCGAACAGCGATTGACCCAACTTTGTCGTCCCAATCCATCGTGCTACTGTGGTCCCCCTCACTAGTCTTAAAGCTGCTCCCACGACTTGCTATCGTTGTCTTCTTCGTCGTCATCACCATCGATACCGAGCTCGTGTGCTATTCCCGACTTTACGCCCCTACCCTCGTCGTCGCCCGGAGGCGGAGGAGAATCATCTCCGCCGTATCCCTCATCATGGGCAAACTTCTCTTCAAGCACGAGCCGCCGCCAGATCTGCTGTTCGGCTTGCGTACATGGATCGTCCAGTACCTCCTGCGCCTGCCTCTCCTGATCCTCTAACAGACACCGAATAGCCTCCTGGTACATGCATCGTTGCGACTCAGACCACTCCTCCAACTCCTGATGATCGATTGGACGGCTAATAAGGTCTGTCTTTGAGCATTCGGCAACAAGGTGCAGAGCACCTTTGTCAGGCGATACTCTGCGCGAATGAGGTCGACCATTTCCGAAAAACAGAGATTAGGGTAAAACGTAGGCCGACCTGTGCGGTCGGTCACCTCAAGCGCGCCTCGGATCGTGCCGTCGAAAGTGCGACCACCGCGTTTTTCGCCACAAACAGAGCCTCTTCGAGGAGAGAAAAAATTTGGTGACGAGCTCTTCGATTGTCGATTCGGACAACGTGTAGCTCTCGCCGCATCGGAGCGCTCTCCAGAAGTGACATCGCGGACGAGCTGATCGCGCGGCAGTCGAACGGTGTCAACTCCATTTGCTCGTCGAGTTCGTGCAGCATACGGTCTAATTGAGCCTCGGTTGGGGAGTCCTGACTTGATCCGGCGGCGAGTTGTCGCAAGAGTATTACAGTATCGCTAAAGAGATCAGCTCCGCTCGTGACATCTCATCCAGATCCTCCACTTCCCAGCACTGCAAGCCATTGGGCAAGCCGAACAGGCTACGGCTTAGCGCAGCGAGGCCAAGAGCAATTGCGTGCAGAGTATAATAGCGACTAATCTCGCTGGCAACTATGAGACCTGAAAGCAGAGTTAAAACAGCAAATTCAAGCGCAAAATATTCAACGTTTAAAATTCAATCCACTCCACTTTAGCAAATGCACGAATATCACATCACTTTTACTTTTGCCAATGTAAACATGTATTAGTACGATTTATCACTATTCCATCATTATATTTGTATATCTATATATATATATATATATATATATATATATATATATATATATATATATAACCCAGGTAAGTGGACGGAGAGCGAAATTTAGTATGATTAACAAAACAATGGACCAAAAAAATGTATATAGGTAAGATATAAAACTGCATTATGTGGTATATATAAAATAGCAGCCGTTAAAGGAAAACGTTATGGTTAATTTATGTTGCCATACACGTACCCGGCGCACATTTGAGTGGGGCAATGGGTTGAAGAGGAGGGTGCAGCTTAGCTGTTACTCCATCGTGTTCGACCGTCATTTCAGTAACAGACTTATTGTCAAAGTCCGTTCCTGTAAAACGCATATTGCCAAAAATATCATAAGTTACAACAACTGGGGGACATTTGTGTTACACCTCATTATGAGTTAAATAAAATGTGTTTACCAATACACATTATTAATTATATATATATATAATATATATATATATATATCATGGAGACAATGCTCTAGTAAACCCATGTGAACTTCCTACCAAGGATTAGAGGGGAAAATAGGCTGGTCTACATGCTTTTCGTTTGTTTCTAATTATATATGAATTATTAAATGATCCTGCAAATTATCGTACGTGCTCTTAAAGACAGACAAGCAGATATACTACGCGCATAGGTTCAGGATATCCAAAAATTGTATATACAATATGTATATATATATATATATATATATATATATATATATAATATAGGAATAATAAGGGAAATGTCCTATTTCTTCTTTGTCTTCCAAATTTGAGGAGTCTCGAGTAACAGGGAGCTGACTAACTTACCCGTTTAAATAATCGTGTCTCACAAACGGCCCGCATCCTCTGCAGGATTTTGTCCGAGCAGAACAGACGTTCGATAACGCCGGCGTTGTAGGACATCGACGAAGAAACAGGACGAAACGTCGCAATCGTGTGAGAGCCTCGGCGATGGCATCCGTCCGAAACGGAATCACTAATGCTGCTTGGTCTAAACAATTGACAAAACCGTCCAAGACACATCACAAGTTAACGCTTAGTCTCAGTTGTCAAAACCAAATTTTGCATTCCAATGAACATGCTAATTGTTGTATATATATATATATATATATATATATAACGCATATAATAAGATTTCACTTAGCACGATATATTAGACGTCAATGACGTCTAATATATCGTGCTAAGTGAAATCATTCAACGTCAAGAAATAACGAGGATGTACATTCACACCTCACAATTATGTTGTTCTAGCACATATTAAATAATAGTAATATTGACAATAATGATAATAATCATCATTATCGTCAGCATAATGCATGTCGGCACGCAACTGCATTCAGATGACCTAACTCAAACAAAGATCAAGAAAGGAATGAAGCACAGGACTTGTTTGTCCGAGATCGACAACGGACCTTCGTCGGTGATCCTTGCCAAGCCCGCCACGTCCGGATGATCCTTAAGGCAGTCGACAATGACCCTTCGTACGGACTTCGCCTCCGCTTGTAGCTGTGATCGCCGCTGTCGCTGCCGAGTGTCAGCCTGGTCCCCTCGACAGCTGCAGGTGTACAGCTCAAACACGATCTGCTCGTAACGAAGCACACTATGCAGCAGACTGCCAATTGAAGTGCGCAGCAATGAACACAAACACGCGCGCGCGGACCAAGAAAGCAGCAAAACAAACAACATTCGTCAATCGATCGTCAATAATTCACTATATCTATAGTTCTTTGTTGACCACATGAGTTTATGCACAGCATGAGTAGGAGAGTCACTGAGGTATTCGCCTGAAATACGATAGCTGCAAAACCATAAAACGACAGATGGGATAGTCACGCCCGACAGAGAATAGCTTGACGTTACTGCTAGTTGCTACAAATATATGTCTAATGATACACTTGTAATACCAGTCATTTTTGTGTAACAAACATAAATTAATACAATTTTAATACACGATGATAATGATGGTAAAAATTATGATTGTTACTAGGGCAGCTATACCAAGATTTTTATCGCTCCTACTGCTACGCAATGAGTTCATATCTCGCTATGAGATAACATTATGGTTATCGTATTCTGTGATCATTCGAGATGAGGAAGAAAATGCCTCACCGAAAACTCTGCTGCGGTGAAAGACTGTTCCAGCGCCGGTTGTCCTTGTTGTTGATGTCTTTTCCGGATGTGCCTTCGAAGAGCGCGACCGAGGCGAGCGCAAGTACCACCTCGCTCGAGTATGGGTCGTCACGTTCCATTGCCTCACCAGACATCGCCCTAAAACATACAGAAACGTACATATAAATTAATTTGCAAATTTAGAAACAGAAGGGACATGTTGAAGCATAGTAATGTGCGCGATGCACTAATAATAGAACGCGCGTTTTACCAGCTACTATATGTTTATATGATATGTCATGAATGCAATACAAACATTGTACTATGCTTGAATGTCTCACACTCTACTTGTTTATATGATATGTCATGAATGCATTTGCATTTGTATGCATGTATGTAGAAGATACATTCAAACGTGTTTTCGTTTACGACAATTGACGTTCTTCCCACCCGCGACGAGAGAGGTGTGATTTGTACCATCAGTAGAAGAAGCATGAGCAGCAATAGCTCGAGTGGCCGACAAGAGAGAACCCGATGGTGACATCTCTTCATCACACTGGCTGTGCTGCTGCTGGTGTGGGTAGTCGAGGTCGGCGTGATAACATTTGTGGCTAGGTCGAGGGTGTCGGTGGCGATTGATGCACCCATGATGATGATGATGATGATGGTGATTGTGATGATGTTGATGATGATGTTGTTGCTGCTGCTGCTGCTGTTGTTGATGGTGGTGATGATGATGATGATGGTAATGATATGATTGATGAGAGGGCGTCCGCGTCGTCATTCCATCGAACAAATGCCATCACCATACAAATTGTTGCCGGTTTTGCCTCACAATGTCACCACGCTGACCGCCAACCGAACGGTGCTACCAGAACACCGTGGCGGTCGAAATCGGTCATACTCAATCATTCGCTGGCTGCCTCTGCTGCTTGCTGCTGCTGCACCTTATGCATACTTTTCAGTCGAAGAAAATGCCAGCATCCTCCACCAATGCCAGCAGCAAATGGTTTGGGTTCCACCATTAGGCGCTCTGAGACGCTGCCACCACTCTCACCAGAACAACAACGGCATCAACAAAGGCAGCAACAACAACAGCAGCAGCAGCAGCAGCAACAACAACGACAATAACAGCTAATTAGAGTACTGTCCCAGCTACCACCACCCCCACTCTACACTTGGACAGTTAATGTCGGGGGAAAAAATGAAATGGGACCGAATGAGATGAGCAATCCAGGCGGGTGGGAACAAACACCCATCTCCAACAGCAGCAGCACAGCAGCAATAGCAAGAGGAGTGGGAGACCCAGAACTCCAGAACCCAGGAGGCTCGACTTTACCCGCACCACCAGGGTCGGAGAGAGCGCACAACCGCGAAGAGTGTTTGTAAACAGCGGCCACCTCCATCCAGCAGAGGAACGCACACTCAAATACGGACCCGCCAAAAACAGCTCGGAAATACCGACACTGTAGCACAACAATCTGCAGAGTAGAGTCGTAACGAATACAGCCATGGAGACAGGAACAATGAAAAAAAAAGAGGAAAGTAACTCCCGTCGGAATGTGGCTAGTGGGAATTGCTAATTGTGTCTCACCTCACCAGCCGAAGCGAGGGATGCTTTAGTTCGATGTTCGATGAAATTTCATACATATTTTCGGCTCGGGCCCATTCAGTCTTACATTTAGCTGTACTCAGAATATTCAGTATGTGTAAAGTATTCTAGATCGTAATCAAGCTACACAACTGCGAGTTCGCATCGCCTGCCCAAAAAATGGTAGGATTTATTCGGTGCTGTTATGTCAGTTGGCAACGATTTAGTTCAAACTCTAGGGCAAAAGCAAGAGCGCGCACGTGATTTTTCTTGAGAGGAACTAAAAAAGAGTGAACCCAGTTGTGAACGTTGTCTCCAGGTACAAGGTAGCAGCTTCTTAACAAGTCGAGATACGTTATTTGCTTAATCGAATCTGCCCTTTCTGTTTTCCATCGAGACACTGCTGCTGAGGTGATGAGGCAGGTGCACGACATTGCTTTTGTATGAGGCTGTTCAGTCCCATACATAGTTTTTGTTGTGACGCCATCAGGGTATGGTAACCCCATCATGTCACAGATCGCCCCGCCAGTAAGATCCCTTGGTTTGAGGTTTGAAAGTAACCCTACTTTCCGCGGTAGCGGTCTGACTACGGAGTAGTTCAATAGCTATTATCATAAGCTATTGAACTACTCCGTATATAATAATACAAGGCAATATACATATATTTATTACTCAATTGTAGGGTTACAGGGATATATCTATATATATATATATATATATATATATAATTAATTATCCAAATATTGGGCTTATATCAGAGCTTCAATGGGATTGTCATTTTAGCATATACATATTTATTATATATGTATATATACAATACACACACATATATATATATATATATATATATATATATATATATATATATACATATGTATATATATAAAATCATTTATTTATGTGTATAAGATATACAATTGTGATGTAAGAACATGTGCACAGCCCGCTTGGGGCATAACTCAAAGCATTAGGTCCAGGCTAGGGCTGGTCCACCTAGCCAGGGTACCTCTAATCGAGGCGGCATTCCCTCTTCTATATATATATATATATATATATGAGTGGCGGATCATAGAAAATGTCTATTTTGCTTTCAGAGTCTTTTACTCCCGGCCTTTTAGTAGTGTTCACGAGCAGTAAGGACAACAATAACAACAATCGTCGAGAGGAAGCAGACGACCCGACGAGAGGTCCAACCGCCCGGCCCGCGACAGAAGCGCCGCCACTCCGTAACACAAGCAGAATCTCGCGCTGCTGCTGCCGCTGCGATACTGCCAGTGAAAGTAGCCTGGTTGTCGCCGTTCGATCGGTGGAGTCCAGTAGGACTCGAGTAGCCGTGCTTAAAGACGTGTATTTGCTACTCAAGTGACGGATCGTTGGAGGCCGCTAGAAATCTAGTCGAAACATGCGTCGTTTTAGCACTTATTTGTCAATAAACCCCAAGTTACATACGTTGCGTAAAAACTATACTTACTACATTTACTAACAGCCGAGGTCTACGATTTCTGTATGTGTGTTCAATATCGACTGAGGTTCTACTCTACTACGAACTACGCGAATGCTACGAGAGTTCGGAAGCTGCGCAATCGGCATGCACACTAAGTGCTATTTAAGGCATTTTTTGCTGTCGAATAGGACGCCAGATTTGTGAAAATGAAAGCGGAGAGTCGCTTCCAGATTTAGATCTGCTTCTATCTGTTTATCGTGATCTCTTTTCGTTATTTATTTATTCGTGATTGTTAAAACTTGCTAGACAAACGTTTATCTGTACCGCTGCACTTTCAAGTGATCGAAAGGCACCAAATAGTATAACAAATTAATTTGCGTCTGCTTCGCGTCTACACACGTTTAAGAACGAACTCGCATGACTACGGTTTCCTTTCTTCTTGGATTGATCTGACAACGACAGCGCATTCAAATAGAAAAACGTGTTTGATTGATGGCTGAGCTATGTACGAGTACATCGTTGCGTTTCGACTCTACCACCGTAAAACTGCCTACAATAAAACGCAGTGCGAACCATAGACGTTTTAGAGTGCCTGATCGCTTTTTTTTCTAAATAAATTGTGTACTATGTTTCGCAGTTTTTTTCTCGGGTATATAGACCAAAAAACGTTGCCATTCACTGGTAGAACGTAATGATTAGCCGACAGGAAAATATGGTATCTTTTTCAAAATCTGAATATTTGCTAGTGTCAACTGTAGGGTCGATAACTGTTGGTTCTCGTGTTGACGTCAGTCAACTCCCGCCGCTCGATAGGTTCCGCCAGAGACCAACAGGTGTCTCGACTCGTCGTCATCAAATGGCGAATAAAGTTCAAGGTCGTTCGGACGATCTGGCGATCTTGTCGTTCAGTGTCTCTTGTCTACCAGTATCTATCTGGCATATGGCATTCAGTGGTTATGCTATGATTCAACGCGCAACTAATCCACATGAGACGAGGGCGAACACCAAAAAATGTCTAACCTTTGAACCATTAGAGTTGAGAATACGCCTCACATTGGCATTATGATATGGCCGAGAGGCTGCCGAGATGCATGCATATATGTTTATATGTTGCACGTCGGCTTTGTTAATACCTATGTATCGGCAGGACGGTGCGATGTGTGTATTTTGGTTGTCTTATAATATATTTATATATATATGTATATATACCCAATACGATATATATATATCGTATTGGGTATCTGTGTATGCGTGTACAATGTGTAAGCGCGGTACATGACGACTAATTGTACATGATTACAATTCGTCTAAACCTCTTCACCGCATAAAGAACAATTGGTTGAATATTATTCAATTTCAATCAAAATGTTGGTCACTCAGATAATTGGTAACAAGAATTCACTGCAGCTCTCTCAATCGCCTAAACTGCGATTCATCCCGTCTCCAGCATCGTCAGCAGTAAATATGTGCTATCAATAAACGTTACAAACAGCTAGAAAATGCATTCGACATTAACTCGACGTAACTTCACGGCAATACGTCAGACACTACTGAAGTACACTCCGCGTGTTTTGCTTCCAGGTCTTTTCAGAAGGGAGAGAAACAAATCCGAAAGGTGTTGTTACAGTGGTTGAGTACAAGTACACAATAAATGATGAATTAAATGATCACCTGCACTTCTGTTCGGCGTAGATTGTTACAGAGTAGAATTTACTTGTATATAGGCCCCGTTCAAATGCATGGCTTCCATGTCAGCCTCCTAGGTCTGCTATCCCTTATTATAAAACAAAAAGACAACGATGACGACAACAACATCAACCACAACAACAACAAGAGGAAGCAGCCACGCGCACGTCGGATGTAAGACTTTCGGGCGCGTCAAGACCTCTCTCTCTCATGCAGAACCCCAGCACAAGACCTCTACGCAGTGTAAAAGCGTTCAGAACCCCTGTACGTGCTGTGACTACTATACAACTTGCTCTCTACTGCGAGTACAACTGTGCTGTATCGGTCTATCGTACAGGCCGTCCCTGTCGCGTCCGACTTTATGCGCCTTCAACGTATCCCCAAGACGACCAGACGCGGCCAGGCTCATTTCGAGGGGAAGTGCCATTTCCAGCGCCGTCGCCTCACGCCACGGCCGCCCTGCGTTGGGTCCCTCGATCCCTTCTCGAACCCCCGAATGACCCAGCTAGAATGAGTCCATGGCCTTCACCACCTCTGTCCTTGGTCTCGGCTCGTGTCGAGGCCAGACCACGCATCACTACTACAACGACTGTTGTTACTACGGGGTTGACAGAGGCGTCGGCGAAACGTCGTCTGGGCGCATGCGCTTCCTCCGTTGATTCTGGCTTCGCTCCCCCGTAGCTCCGTACCCCACCCCCCCTCCAAACATGTTCGCTCTGCGCTCTATATGTATGTCTGTCTATCTGGCCATCTGCCTGTCTGATGACTACCGCAGCGCCTCAATACATCACGAGACAACAATCACTACTAACTACCCCCACTAATGCGACTATTACTAGTACAATCTGTTGCAAACGTAAATATAAGTTATAGTGCTAGTACCACAAATAATGCTAAGCCACACAGGTGGAGTAACAACTTCAAGTAGACCGCGATCATATATCGCAGCTGTAGAATCAACAATGACTACAGCAGCAACAACATCAACAACAACAACAATAATAACAGCATATATGTATGTATATATGCAACAAGAACAACATTAATATAATCCACAATAACAATCACAGTAGCCGTAAGATTCAACACTAAAAGGACAACGCACTTCAATAAGAAGTAATCACACAAAAATAACTAATGGCAGCTTCAGCAGTGAACAGTGACCGAAAACTCCGGCAGCGAATTGCACCAAACAACAGCACGAATTAAGCCTAACGACTGGCTCCCCGTTCTTGTTTTGCCGAAGCCGCCTCGGAGACCGTTTGGTGCTAGAATTAAAACCAAAATGGTCTTCTAGAGGAGAACGACGCGTCACAACACAACCCAAGTGCTATTTGTCATCATCGCAAGTGTTCTCCGTAAAATTCTTCTTTACAAAACACTTCTTTACTAAAAGACTTTCGCACGTCTCGCGTGTACATCGTCGTCGCTGCATACGCTCAAACGGCAAACGGTTTCGCTGCATGCCAGAAAGGTAACTTTGGGTAGTGCACGCATTTGTGTGAGGTGACTCGATAGGCTTGCCTTGCATTCTCGGATTCTCGGATGATGTCACAAGAGGATAGAAGAAGCTAGCTAGGTTCTAGTCTAGCGACAGCATAACTATAACCGCTATAAACCTTCACTGAGCCCGCACGCTCGAATATGATACGCGTAGTCGGACTATTTGCACACAACTGACACAATGTTACTCACGTACGTGTGTGTACTTCATTGCGTCACATACCACTCGTAGACAGATTCCGTTAGTCACTCAGAGCCTTCAGTTCTACTCAAAACTCGAACAGTCGGCAGCGAGTTGGGGGTTTGTCAGGTTTTTGCGCCGACGTTTACCAAGGCGGACGCCGAACGAAAAATGGACACGCCGGCACGCCGCGTATATTCCAGCGTTCTGGTCATCAACCTCTGGCCCAAGACCAACAACAAAAAGCAAGCTGACCAGACATGGTTGCCAGACCCCACGCCCGGCTTCTTAACCCTAACCGGCAGGCAACGTTCGAACGAACCTATTGTGCGTCACCTTGCACCGCTTGTATTTCACACTTACACTTGTTCCGAGAGGTACCAGCGACAACGTATCGTGTTGTCAAGAAACGGCTGAGCTCGCTGTCAGGGTCATCAGAAATGGGATTCCGACTCTTTCTCATAAAGCTTTCTTATAATGCTGCAAGCTAAAGCTGCCTCGAAAACCTTGAAACGGTTGCAGGATTGTTTCATAGATAAGCTGTTAGCTGTTCTGTTTGTTTTTGTCCACTGACATTGTTGTGAGTCCTATGAAGTAGATCATTCAGCAGAGATTATAACGGTGTGTATTAAGTCTGTATGCTTGTTGTCCAAAGGTAGGTAGCCACTTACCACGAGTTAATCGCAACCTAAGATTTCAGCTGAATTGTGGCGAATATTACTGCGCTAATCCTGTGAAACGGCCATGGCTTTTTGCGGGTAATCGATGGTTTTCAAAATTATTGTTTTAACGCAAAAGTTCTGGCTGAATGAGAGCGCCCTGTACTCACAAGTCAATGCAGGCTTTTGGCCTGGTCTATGTTGCCGCTAGATGCCTCCCCGTATGGGATGTCTACCGGTGCGAAGGGAACGCTACCGGAGTCGAGAATAAGCGCTGCTCGGAGCAGCGCTTATTCTCGACAGCACTACAAACTACCCGTTTCTACTTGCAGACGCTGCTGTGACTACGCCAAACCTGTTACAACAGGCCCGAGAAAAAATAGGCCGATGGAATATCCCATCACACACTGCGTGGAGAAAAACTTCTTGACATCATATTCCAGATGATGTCAAGAAGTTTTTCTCCACGTGCACGACCACCAGATACTGTATGGAGTACGCACCTCGAAAGTGTTGTCTCAGACAGTCACAGGTTGGTGACGGTAGGTGGCATTCCTACCGCTGCCGTGATAGCCCGACGCTGTACGAGAATGTCAACGGCGAAAATGTTTGGACCAGATCTGTACATGGGTTCGACTTACCGGGTAGTAGGTTTCGTCGTCGAAGTCGTTGCTGCCGTTGCCATCATCATTCAGAACCTGACAACAGTTAGGTTATGGTTGTTTTAGGCCTGCTGTTAAGCTTCCTTCGAATCAAGGTTAAGCGAGTATCCAGAGAACACTTCCTTTCTAGCTGTCTTTACGTCTTCTATGCACACACTCCGGCCACACTCGATTTATTCGACTGTCATACTGAGGCAACACGACAGGCCGAATCCGCATCACTTTCCAAGCACTCAGGTGGCACTTTTCCTAATACCAATCAGTACAACACTAGTGTCCAGCATAAAACTGCATTACCACAACAACAACATTGAGCCACCATTTTTCTAGCCTAACGTTGCGTTTGAAGCTTTAGTTTAGGCCCAGTGCACGGGCAACGAACGTGAAACCTCGTCGTCACACTCAGCGCCGTGTTGACACACGACCGTTGTTTCTGTGATTCTCACTGTAGATGTCAATTTTCCGCTTGTTGTTTCAGTATAATTATTGGAGCAAACAAATTGACACGCGTTGGATTCTATCCCACGTTGTACTCGAATCGACTTGCCTTAGTTTTTAGCAAACGTAGGTAGTGTCACTCAATCATCACGCATATATTCAGATTATAATTGTATAGACAAACACATACGTATATGTATACGCACGAAGAAACGAACTAATCGTTTGAATCTTTGCTTTCTTTGAGTCTAATTTGCCGCTGCTGCCGCCAACACGCGCGCTCCTCCTGCACTCTGTGCGCTAAGCCTCCATACACTGGTCGGTCGATTGCCGGTTCCATGCACTTCACGGCGGTGGCGGCGATTGTCGTCTCCTCACACGTACTACAACAGAGTAGCGGCGGGCCCTGTCTAGACGGGCCGCCGCGAATGCCGGGCCCTCTCCACGTCTACACTCTCGGCAGACTCGGTTGGCCTTCACTTCTCGGCGGGCCAACTATCCAGCCGGCCAGGCAAGCAGGGAGGCATGCATGCATGCGCCAGCCATTAGGGACCCAAAGGGCCCTTTCCACCGACCGAAGAGCACAGAGGCAGCAGCAGCCGCTGTACTGCCATCCGGCCACTATAGTTCTCTCCCAACTACCTCGGCACACACACACATAGAAACACAGACTCACAAACGGAGACTCATACACACATCGTGTTATAGTTGAACTAGCAGCGAGCGAGCAGAATACGCTCATGCGCCATGCGGACTAGCAGCTAGCAGAGATCGAACCAATCAATGGTCGTTGTTATTGTTGTGGTTGTCATCGTTATAAAAGCAACGACAACAACAACAACAACGACAATGACAATAGCAACAACGACAACAACAACAACATAGCAACAACAATAACAACAACAACAACTTCAACATAGCAACAACGACAACTTTGTCAGCCCAGTCCTGTCAGAATTGCCGTTCGAGTATCCGAGAATCCGTTGGGCTCTGCTCTGCCCATTACTGTTGCTTTGCGCGCTTGCTACAGCGGTGCGGTGTTGTTTGTAGCCCGACCCTGCTTCGACAACGTGTCTAGAGTCTCGTCGACGCAGAAAGGTCAAGGCGTCGAGATCCATTACCTTTTGCTCCTTGTTTTTTTTTTCATGTTACCCTTTCTCGTCGGAAGATTCTATTTCAACCTACTGTTCGGAGCTATACACAAACTAGTAGTGGACCGAGAAAGAGGGCGGCATATAGCAACAAACGCATGCCAGCGTAAGAACACAGGTGACTCGTGTCCAGAGGTCAGAACAACGCAATTCTTGTTGTTTTACATCGGTGGCATTTGTAGACTGACGCGCAATTTGAACACGAACGTGTATTTTGCGTTTGCTTAGACGCTGATGGTCTGTGAACACTTACGGCACCTTGGTATTAAGTATTTTTCTATCATTAACTATTCATAGCCTAAGGTGGGTCGGCGGAAAAAAAATGCGCAAGAACACCGCCATACATTTAGCTTCATTTATGGCACCATTTTTTCTGGTATGGGAACATTTATATTGTATGCTTATTAATAAAAAAACAATGTGATATGTAACACCAACGTACGAATAAATCGCACCACGTTCTGGCGATGACAGCTTTATGGATGTATGTAATCAGCTCTATAAAGTGTATGTAATCAGTAGTTTATATTAATGTTTCTAGCCAATACTTAATCCACTGTAAAGAGATGAAGTTTGGCTAATTCAGGCAACAGGTTGAGATGTCAACAGCGATGAATATCCGTAACACAATAGTTAAAAAAAATTAGACTTCGAAGGTCATCAAGTTTTTGTTGTTGTTTTCGTCGTTGTCATTATGCCGTCATAAAGTGGTGATACTTTTGTGGCGGCCATTTGCTCTGCTTGATTAGCAGGCGCCTTCATCATGACATCGTCTGGCAATACTGATACTCAGCAGTGCCTCAGTGCGTCGACCACCAGCTGGTGATGATTTCTGTCGTCGCCAAGCCGTGCAAGTGCGTAAGAGCGAATTCAGCGAATAATACAACGCGACAAGGTCCCGACCGGTCTTGCTCTGACACCCAATCGTCATCGTCGTCGTCGTTGTGATATAAAACAAACGGACAAAAAAAGAGCCATTTCGAATGTCCGATAATGGGCAGCAATTCAGCGTGCCGACGTCCCGTGCCGGCGTATTTAGCAAGCGGGTGATCGCGCTCAGCATACGTACGTCGGATCTGATCAAATCTGCCACCTTTTTTTCAACACTTTCCACACCAATGGATACTTGGAAAACGGTGTGTTGGAAAGTCTGTGCGGATGCTTGCGTACTCTTTGCCTACCCTAGCCCGCCTACCCAGTGATGAAATGAGGGACCTGTGTTCTGCTGATGTTTCCTTGCTCGTTCCCTTATTGGCCGCCGTCCAGACTGCTTTAGCTTACCAGCGTCATCATCATCATCATCAGCATTAGCAGCAGCAGCATTATCATCATCCCCATCATCATCATCATCATCATCATCAATATCTGCCCCATGCTTTACTGTCGTCTGCCTGTCTGGCCATCTGACCGTAAAGTTGTCGTCTAGCCGGCAATGCTACATAGAACGCTCGCTGTCTGGGCACAGCAGCAGCAGCAGCGGACGCGGCGGCGGCGACGGCAGTGGAGGCGGCGCCGCCGCCGGCAGCGGCATTGATGGTAGGTAGACACGAGCCAGACAGACGTCGGGCCCTACTGCCATCTATCTCTCACACTCTCCCCTCGCCTCTCTCTATCTCCGGGCCACGTGTAGAGAGAGGCAGATGACCTCGCCGCCTGTCTGATCTTGCCGATCTGAGAATGGTGATCGCCTTGGCCGTTGAATCTCTGATTTTCTGGCAGAAGTCTGCTACAACAGCAGCAGCAACAACAACAACGACAACAACAACAACAGCAACCACAACAACAAAGGAGCCGCAGCAGCGACAACGACAAAAGCCGCAGCAGAAACAACAACAACAACAACAGCGGCAACAACAACAACGACATCAACAACAACAACAACAACAACAACAGCAACAGCAACAACAACAACAACAACAACAACAACAACAACAACAACAGCAACAGCAACAACAACAACAACAACAACAAACGACGCGTTGGGCCGGCTGAGACGAAAGTGGCTCCGTCGATCTCGTATCGCTGGATCCTTGTCTCGCTCAATCTGCACCGCCAGCACCCGTCACTCTTTGATGATGACAATACATACCCCTTTCTGGCCGCCGAGCCAAAAACAACAGCAATCACCATAACATTACGCGCAGAAGTAACAAAAATCACGTCACCCATGATGATGACGACGACAACAGCAAAGACGTTTAATATACTACTAGTAACATTAAGCGTAATACCAATACATAAAGTAAGCATATATAGTAAAATATGATAAAATTCTATAAAGTTAGCATATATAGTAACATAAAATAAAATCCTATAATAATAATTACACATAAAACGGCAACGACAGCCACAGGAGCAGCAATAGCAGCAGCAACAGCGTCAATGCGGCAACAAGTGGCTTTTGCTATGTCACCATAAGAATATATCCACCGTTCGTTCGTACGGGTAATCGGCCGAGGGAGAGAGACCACGCGAAAGCAACGCAACCACACGCATATATATATATATATATATATATATTTAGTAGTATTTGTATATACATATATATATATATATATATATATATATATATATATATAAAGAAACAGCAAAGAAAATACGCAAAAATGAAGAGAGGGAGAGAGAGGAAAAGAGAGCGCCAGTGAGCAATTGGAAAGTTAGCCACGATGTCGTTAATGTTGATCAAAGGGTTGACTCGGCTGTTGCATATTCTCTTCCATACTTCCCCCAGCCGGACGCCACCGTCTCTGGCGCGAGGAGTGGGGGGGAAGGCGTCTGTCTCGTGGAAGGGGTGGTTATTGTTGCTGCTGCTGCCACATATATATATATATATATACTTAAAGATAGGCCGAGGAGAAAATGGAAACGCTACGAAGCCATCGCCATATGTCGTTGTCGTCATGGCGGCGAGCGCTCATAGCGGGAAGAGGCGGTAATGGTAGCAGCCAGAAATTACGAGAGGAAGCTGAAAGGGTTGGCGAAAGAGTGGTGATGGTGGTGGATGACTTTCATGGACTTTCCACCTCTGGATGGTTGAAAGGCTGGCTCGGTGGCTGGCTGACCGGCTGGAAAGTGGAAAATGATTGCCCTTGCCATGTGCGACGTCACCGGCTAACCCGACGTCAACGATCATGGACGATCATCGTGATGAACAACAACAACAACAGCAGCATGAGCAACAACAACAGCAACAGCAGCATGAGCAACAACAACAACAACAACAGCAGCACGAATGACAATAACAATATTAATACAACGGCCAGAGAACAAGAATTCGGCTGATGTCGCCACTGCCGATGCCGTCCCACGACGCAGCACGGCCCCGTTGGTTGCATCCAGACTCTCTCTACTCACAACGAGCTAGTCAGCTTTCTCTGGCTGGGCGGATTAGCCAAGCACTATTATCATCAGCGTCCACCATAGGATGTTGTTGTTTTTGTTGTTGTTGTTGTTGTTGTTGTTGTTGTTGTTGTTGTTGTTATTGTTGTTTTTATTGTTGTTTTTGTTGTTGTTGTTGTTAACAAACAGCTCCAACGGCTGTATAATGTATGGCGATACGCATATATGCGCAGGCAAGAACGTGTAGTCTGTTTCGAATTTATGTTTGGGCGTAACAACGCGCTCGGTTTTTTTTGGGGGGGGGTTGAATATGGAAGTGTTCGACAATATATGATGCACATGCGTCGCCGTCCATACATTTTATTATTATTATTTTTTATTATTACTGCTTTTTAAACAATGTTAAAATGGTGAGGTCTGAACGTATTATCGTTATTCGTTAAAAGAATTACCTCACTTGCTACCTTATTATTTTTATCACTCACTGGTCTGACTTCAAATAATGAGAGGTAAAGTTAAACGAATTTGCCTAATCGAATGCGTCTGCAGTATGTAATGAGTGAGTAAAATACTCCAACGTCTTGATTGTGGCAAATGGTGACAGAGCGATGCCTGGTGTTGAAGTAATGCTTCTATCTATTGTATCCTTAGTATATATACAGTAAAATATATGAAAGACACGTTAGCCACTAACATTAGCACCTGCGTAGGGCAGCGAACTGCTGTGTAAAACGCTTTTGAATTTAAATATTAGTTGATGTAAAAGTGTTTGCCGTTTTTTGTTGTTGCAGGAACGTAGGATCAAATTAATCATTAATGCAGTCTCCCCCCCATTCTCTGACATCTTTAAGCTACACTGTGAGTATAAGGTGCTCACTGCCACATTAAGACAGCTTAGGGGAAGAGGATTGTCTCGTAAGATATGCAGATTCACACGTTTTTCCCACATTTTATATAGTACCAGTTCATTGTCATGATGTGGGTTCAAACGTAGTTCATGTCGGTACCTTTGTATGTACTACTAAGTATCCAGCATTCCATTAGATTAATAAAAGCCGCTTGCTCTGCAGATGGTAAACTGCGATCCCGTGTTAGAGCTTTGCTACGAAACGCTCGCCATTACGTTCTCGCGACGAAGTATCCTGTGTCGCAGTATAACTAAGCCAAAAAGCCTGCTTTCTAGATCTATTGAACCTAACCAGCTACCGTTTTGTGTTAATGTGATTGCGTCGAACAAAAAGTTCCTCTCCTCTTGGTGCAGTGTGCGGATAATAATCTGGTTGGGCGTCAGACTGTGGGGACCGGCAGTAAACGATAAAAAGCTATTATTTTTGAGCGAAGTTGAAGAGTCTCTCCGAAAATGACGTACGACCACCTAGGCCGTCACCTTACATGGAATCTTCAGCCACTGATAAAACGCCAACGGGCGATTGTTCAGCATCGTGGCCTGAAGGACCTGGAAAGTCTGCTTCTCAAGCGGGTATCGCCTCAAGAAACCGTGACGTTTCACGCGCTTTACTGGTTGGTTGATGCCAATTTTACGCAGCTGAGTTAACCCACATTAAATATATATATATATATATAAATATATATATACATATATATATATATATATATATATATATATATATATATATATATATATATATATATATCTAGTAAATGCTAGCCTCATTCCTGAGTTCCAAGGTTCCATGAGAAATTTAGCATTAAGTAGTAGTAACAATTATCTCTAGATCAAGTAATACAAGCTATGGCAGGTAGCGCTAAGTGAAGGATTTACCTCAGGTAAAGGTCAATATCTCATCAGCAATTCTTATCGCTAGAACCTCGAGCAATCAATGTAACAGTCATATTTGTTTGCATAATGACGCACCATAGATACACCTTGCTTACATTACACTTTGTGTCGGTATATTTATGTTACATATATATAACATTTTATATGTGACTTATCATTATTGCAAACATATTTGTTTTGTTTGTATGACATAGGAATCACATAAAGATTTATTAACATTTATTATTCAATTGTAGGGTTGCTTGTACATATATATAAACACTAATTTGCTGTATCATTTTTTTTTACCAGAAACTATTGTTCTTTTAAAAGATTTTTTTTATATATTCTAGAGACATAGTTATACTATATACGGTTATGTATTTTATATTAGTTAGTTAGTATAGTTATATTATGTAATTATAACGATATAAAAAAAGTATTAATCAAAACGTAACGCATAAACGAGTCGTCGTTTTGCGCCGTTGACTTCATTCTATGCGTCTTGCTCACCTATCCCAATGCCTCAATAAAAAAATAAGTTATTTAAGAAGACATTGAAACCTGTAGTGAGACCCAATCAGCAGGCTTCGAGGTTCTTCTTCTAGCGTTATCGAGGATTGCAATTCCCTTTTGGACAGTTTCGACAGAACCCCATGCGCTAGTCGCGGCGTTAAAATCATCAGTTCTGACTAGAAGTGGGATGTCACGTTTTTTTCAAACGCATTTTTTTTTGTCAAAGGGGGACAATATTTGCACTTTACAAACTGTTATCTAGATTCAAACAACAGTCAATTTACTGGTGTGCCAACATTTGCGCCGTTTGCATTTTGAGTTATGCCCTAGCCATCCGCCATGAAAACATATTTATTTACACGATCTGTCTTGCCAATTTGTTTTGACGAGATGGTGTTACCGCATCGCGTCGGAGCGCACTCTCAAGAAAATCTTCGCTAAGAGTAATTATCTCGAGGAGGCTTCCAACTGTGAAGAAGACCCTACCTCCGGAGCAATTCGGATTCAGGCATGGTCGAGGTACACAGGACGCGATCCACGTGCTCCAGTTGGAAGTTGAACGGGTGTTGGCTGTGCTCGGGGTTCACTTGTACGCCGTCTTTATCGATTGTGTCAAAACCTTCGACAAAGCTCTTTGTCACCTACTAGTCGATTCATTTGGACATGCTGGGGTGGGTGGTTCTTTCCTACGAGTGCTCTCCAGCTTCGTTGCTAAAGACCGCCTTAGAGTGAGGGGACCCTCTCAGTTGCCTGGCATTCTCCTTGCTCATAGCAGACCTAGCTCGCAATGTGCGGAAGGAGTTTAGAAACGCCGTCGTCATGTATGCGGATTACATAGTGGTGGCCCACCGGGACCGCGGTGCCATTCATCGAATTGTCGGCGAAGTAGAACGTTACCTTCACTTACCTGCAAATAAATTCGCGGAAGACGAACGCCATGAAGTTTCGCCGTGGGGGTCGATTGGCTGCAGCAGACGTAATGCTTTTTTGTGGCCAACTGCTAAAGTTTGTCAACTCCTTTCCGTATTAGGGTCTGAGACTACACTATACAAGGACGACTGTTATCCAGCACATCGGCGATAGGTGTCGGGCGGCTTTTGCCTCTATTCACACAGGTGGTGAGAGACTTTCGACGACTGTCTTTGAGTGCGGCCGTGCGTCTTTTTGAACTTAAGATTGTGCCAATGTTGACAGCCTACAGCCTCGGCAGGGTGTGAGGCCATCTTTTAGCGGCAAATTTTGCGCAGCTAGAAAAATGCTTCATCATATATATGAAGCGGGTTCTTTGCTTACAATTTCTGTCTGTGGGCTAACTCAAAATCTACGAGATTTTGGTTCTGGCTCCTTGACGCAAATTGTTGTTCTGAAAATGACTTTCTTCGTTCTATCCTCTTCCAGAAGAGCCAATTTCCCATGCCTATAACGAATTCACTTTTTTAGAAAGCTGCGGATTGAGTCTACTAGAACCGTCACCGTCTCGTTTCTACGCTCTTCTTAACTAGTCTTGCGTAAATGCTCCACAGGGTGGTTAGGTAATAAAGGAAAGCCCGCATGCACTTAATATGTGGTGCAAAAACCACGAAGCAAAGAACTACCAACATTGCATAAAGTGCGCATTTTTTGAAAGGCTATGTTTTTGGCAATAATGTTAAGGTAATTAAACGCAAAGATTGAAGAATGAGATACGACAGAATCTCGTTTTTTTTCACTAGCTAACACTTACGATGTTCTTCAGAACGAAGTAGACTTTTCTTCCGAACAAATCGGTACGCTAATTTCTTGATAGAACATATCATACTCCCTCAATCGTACACTTTGTAAAACAATACCTGGCCAGCAACATTAGTGGAAACACTTATTCGTAGTTAATAAAACAAGACCGTTTGTATCGTCTCATCTCAACCACGGCAGGGCATTAATGGAAGCTCTCGAGCGGCCAGCGTCATCTCACATGGTTGACGATTGTGAGCACTTTATTGAGTACCACAAGATACACCGAACTTGGGCAAGATTTAAGGCGGCTGCATCAGCCATAAAGGTAGGTCTGATCGTTCTATCTCCTTATCTGACGCTCTATTCCCGGTTCCCTCTAGACAAGACGACATTTGAATGTGTGATACTCGGTGATTGAGCTAGGTAGACCAAACACGCCTAAACGCAAATTCATAAGTTAATTTGATACATACAACCTTAGTGACTCCAGTTAATCATATCTATACCATCTCGTTATATTACTACTCGTTCAACTCTCTTTTAATACCCTCCTAACTTTCAAAGTTTTCGTTCAAAGAGAATCTAGCTTGCACAGTTCGGGGAGCTTTTCGGCAAAAGCTTGCGTTTAAACACACAGTTCGGGCTCGGCAACGGCTCGCATTTAAACGCTTAAATAACTGGCAGTAGTTTTCATTATTGACATACCAATCGCTTATTTGACCTGCAGAAGCTTATCGCACCGGGATCGGGCCTAAAGCCTTGCATCGATCATGATTTTATATTTATTTATATTTTTATGACCATGACGAGGTTCGTATTGTCGTAGATGATACACTTTTCGTCGCCGGTAACCACGTCTCCTAAAAAGGGAGGGTACTTTTCACGATCAGATGACACACGATTCGTCGTGTGTCAAATTTCTATTACAAACACAGCAATTATTTCTTTCGTATGCACCGTCGAAGGTTGTCCGTTCGTGGCTGATCTGCTACATTAAACTGTACACTACGAGAACGATTGAACTAGCCCAAACCTTTGCTGCCAAGGAAGTCGCATTTAGAAGTCTAGCCTATTAGCGAAAAAGCATAATTTCAGGTAAATGGGCCTTTGTATCTTAGAATATGTTCGCTCTACAAAAAAGGCGACATACCTACGGCTAAATAGGGTCTACGCGTTGCATTCTCCATGTGTTCAATCTTGTCGTGTGTCAAATTTATACTACAGTCAACAATAACAAAAAATAATAATAGTATTAATACATTTTTAACACCTCTTATACGTTGACTCGTCCCAAGGAATTTTAAAGCCTTAGAGAATGCCGGTAGAGTTAGCTGCACTAAGCCGCCTGAAAGGTTGGGTATCTCCAGGCTCAGGAGTACGGTTGCCAAACAAACACCAATTGCGACACAAGCCAGTGTCTCCAAGGCAGTCGGGAACAGGGCTTGCAGCGCATCTTCTGGAGTATCATACGTCGACGCTAGTAGAGGTGCCGAAACGTCGGAAATCGTAGAGGAAGATGCGACACCAGAATGTAAGCGAGAAAAGGGTTACAGAGGACCATCAACTCGGCGAACCGTTTACGCTGATGACGTCTAAGCGTGAGCAGAAGACTATAATCTCGCGAGCAACGCCAGTTGGATAAGATTGAATGCGGTATGTGCTTTCAACGATTTTGTTGACGGCACATTGCTGCAGTTATGTAAGGCTATTCATTCCAATAAACCTGACGGCAGGACATAAAGCAGTAAAGCGGCTATATCTGCGTGGGTCAACTCAGAGGATGCGGCCACAAAACTTACGCAGCTTTCTGCACTGGGATCGATACACGTCACGGTGACCTGTCAAACTCTAACCTCATTCAAGGCGACAATGCAAGGCCTTGATATCGCAATTACAGACAACGAGGTACGAGAAGCGCTAACAAGTTTTGGTGTGGTCAACGCTCGACGTTTATTCCCCACAGGTCACGCTGGTAAGAACCCCCTAAGCAAGGTAATCCTGACGCTTGACTGCCAACCGCTTGTACCTGTCTTCCCGGGATACAAAACTAACTCCGTCGTTCTGGAGCCCGATCAACCAAGGTCTGCAAGAAATGTGGAGGTTCTGACCATCCAGTTGCACGAAACAATCGAGATGTGCAAACTGTAATGGCCTCCAACCGGCAGGATTGCCTGTCTATCCGCTTGTGGCTTATCTCCGTGAGTGTAACAGGATTATCATGAAGGCAAGAGTTCTTCAACAAGTTAAGGCAGCGCGCTCGACTGCATTGACTACGGAGGGACGAATTGCGACAGCTACTCTCGTAGAACACGCACAACGTGATTCTTCTAACAACGTTAAGGCTTCCTATGCTGCAGTTCTTAGAGGCATATCTGCTACGCAAAAGGTACCTCGTCGCAGCTGCTTTTTCTTAATCCGTGATTGAAACCAAAGCCCAAACAGAAGAGAAACATCCGTAGCCAGATGTTGCGCAAAGATTTTAGAGGTGCTTTAACAGACGTTGCTCGGATGTTAGAGGGCCCTGATTCGGCAGCAGCCTTGATGATGATTGCGGAGGCTGTAAGACCTCTCTTGGCCCTCATTTTACTTGCAGAGAAGCTGAAAGCTTTTACATTATAATGCGTGATAACGATAACTTAAGCAGAAGTGAGGCCGCCAAACATATATCGGCCAGACACACCGATACCGCCAACGGGCCGTCCACATCCCACCGGGCCCTGCCAGAATAAATTGGTGTTAACACCCTACTTATCGATATCCAGGCAAACAGGCGCCATGTTAAACTGTTACGCATTCTAAATATGTGCGGTTCTCTGTTGCGAAGAAGTTTACTAAGGTCTTCTTAAACGTCGCCGAGGACAACGACCTCTACGTCTGGTACTCTTTGTTTTTTTTCGCTCCTGTTGTGCTGCGACTTTCTCGGGCCGGAAAGGATGCTCAATCCCTGTCTGTCTTGGTTAGGAATAACCTACGCGGATTTTCAACAAGATTAAGGCTTAGGGATCTGACGCACGAAGGATCAAGACCCAACGTGATGGGGTCCCTCAACGACCTTCCCCGACGAATCAAGGCTATGCTGTCGGAAGGCAATATCTCCCACTCAACAGGGTGCAACTAGGTTTTCCACTCTTCTGTTTGTGCATCAAGAAATTGGTGGATTCAGTGCCGCCCCTCCTTGATGCTTGGAACTTTGCGTTTTGGGCAGAGGCCTTCCGATCGTACTTGACGATATCCGGAAGGTCATTATCTTTAGAGTGATTAGCAGCCGGACTCTAAAGCCAGTAAACCAGCAAATGTGGAGTATATGTCACAGCCCACAACAAAGTTTGCCATTAGATTTGAGTGACTTTTTTGGCTTACTTTCTGGCTGTCGCGTAAGGTTGACCTCGAGCTGCTAGGTGTACCTTTATTGTTGGACGGCATTGCAACGGTATTAGTCAGTCGAAAAGACAAACTTGACTGCGCCACAGGCAAACTACCCCAAATGGGGGCTCACTGCGGCCTATTTTTTTTGTAGACCTTGCTTTTTAGCCACAAGGGTAACACACATGCTCAAGGGGTGCAGCCTATTCGTATCGCCTGAGCTCTTACAGCCACTTAATAGATTTAGCTTAAACACTTCGGAGAACATACTAAATCTTAGGCTGACCACTGCGGCAAGGGACCAGGTAAGACTTCCGGTCTTTTTAGGCGACCCAGGTGTGCCGGACGCGGTCTTAATGGCAGAACCCGCAATCGTGTCGTCATTGATTCAGGCTGCGGACAGGGTTAAGGCGTTATTGGATTGTGAATGGTAGGACGTTCATAACCTTATACTTTAAAGGCTAATCGACGGAATTTTGTCGCTATTTGATTCTTTTCCCGATGATAGGGCTAAGCAGGGTAGTTAGACAGACCCGCTGCAAGAATAGCGACTAGCAAGCCTTATTATTAGAGCCTCTTCCGGTGCCGATAGAGCCCGGCTTCGTTAGTAGTCAAGGGGTTAGAGCTTGGTTACACGCCCTACCCTGTCCGCGAATTGGGACTCTTTTAGACGACGAGACGGCCCGCATAAGCGCAGGACTGCGGTTCGGTGTCGATCTAGTCATGCCGCATCGATGTCGTTGTAGTGATTTTGTGTGAGACCTTTAGTCGCACACTGGGATCTGCCGGCTTTCCGTGACCCCCTGGTCTATCCAGGGATGATGGGAACAAACCAGACGATCTGACTCTGATACCATATGAGCGTGGTCACATGTTTGTTTGGGACGTAATTGTAACCGACTCATTAGCCCTTTCGATGGTCGGTGTAGGTGGGAACCAAGCAGGTCATGTCTCCATGCCAGCGGAGACTAACAAATGCAGAATACATTTTAGCGTTGATTATCCGCATGAATTTTGTCCAATCGCGTTCGAGACTATGGGATCTGCAGGCCCCCTTACACTCAAGCTGATTCAGCGCGTGGGTAGAATCTTTCGACGGGAGACTCGAGAGAATCAAAATTATTACGTTCGAGGCTGTTGCCCGACATTTAAAGAGGAAATGCAGCGTCTGTTTGGAGCACATTGTTGAACTGGGCTAACCCTGGGCTAGGGTGCCCGTGATTACACTTTCGCGCGAAGGCAATTGTCCACTCCAAAGTGCTAACATAGCAAAATTATAAAAATAAAAATAAAAAAATAATGTTTTCTGCAATTAAAGTAACACAGCATTTATTTCATCCGTATCCACCGTGGAAGGTTGACCCGTTCGTGGCTGATTTGTCACATTCAAACGTCCACTACGAAGGCAATTGAGCTTGACCATTGCTGTTCGATGCCACACAAGTTCAGTTCCGTAAATACCACAAACCTTTGCCGCCAAGATAGTCACATTTAGCAGTCTAGGCTAATAGCGAAAAGGCCTAAAAAGACAAAACTGTGAGTGAGTGCTGATAATAGTAGTGCGAATTTGTACTGCTTGGACATCTTTAATGAGATGAACGCAATTGAACAACGTCCTCGGCAAAATGCTAAGAACTTTGAGAAGAAGTTCGCGCAGGAGATTGGCTGCGAGCGTCATTGCGATAAGCTGAAACAAAAGTGACTCAAGAGGACTTATGATCAGAACCTCGCACAACGATGCAGATGGCTGCGACTATAAAAGGCTAAAGAACATCAGCAACAACGCAAAAGAAAAGCCCTGGAGAAAACGATCAAATAAACAGCGACGGTATGGTAATGGAGATGGCATTTTTTGTTTAGTTGTTTTGTAAAGTTTATGCTTGTGTGCGGTTTTTCATGTCATGGCCGAATTTTTAGTCTACTCCTGCATTTACCTTGTGTAAATTGGGAACCATGAAAACCAATTCAAAATTGACCGGTCTGGGTCTCGAACCCAGCCCTCCCGGATGCAAGACAAAGACTTTGCCACTAAGCCATTTTGCTCGGATTTGTGATCGGGGATTCCTGGTTCGGGAAATATCATGCACTTCCGACGCAAATAGATAAGGATCGGAGTATCGATATTCGCTATTTGGCAGCAGCAGCAAAGCCAAGGACATCGCACACAAAACAGAATAATGAATTATAAAACGAACGAGCTGAAGATGGACAACATATTGTAAAAAGGAGGCTTTGTGGATCTCCAATAAATTCACCGTGACTAAGGGGCTTTGTGCCAATAGTGACATACGTTAATGCTATTGTGACTTTAGACTCAAGCCCTATGTGGAGTACAATTACAAAATGGCAGTAACCCCCTATCCAACCGCAGGTAAATATGTGGGATGATAGAGAGGGATAGAGGTGAGCAACGGAGAACGGTAGAGACGCCTCTCCCACGGCTTCAAAGTAATGCCAACGTAGTACCGAGTCTGGGGGGGGGGAGAAACATATTGTTTATTTCGCAATAATTTTGCTTTTCAAGATGGTACATAATTACAATACAGTCGTCATTATATACAATTTGAACACTTCAACGACTTCAGAATCCGGGTTTAGTGGTATGTAAGTCCCACACTAGTTACGCAGACTACTAGTGACGCGTGTGCATCATGCATTTCCGAAACCTTCCAGATCAAAAAATAAGACTCAAGCCCGGGTAACGGTTTTGACGTGATACAACGTACAGTTGGCTGCTATGCAACACAATGTAGGTACACATGTGCAGCGCAGTTCGGAGTCTTCAGCTTTTGAGCATCGAAAGTACAAGCAAAAATATCGTATGCAAGCCTTCTAAAAAATAAAGCTGTATTTAGCAAAGCACAAAATTGGACGGCCGAACTGCTCACAGTAAAATTGATTGAAGGAAATATAAGCAAATAGGGTAGATGGGTAAAGTTCCTTAAGCGTAAATTAAAGTACAATACGATCAACTATAAATGCAACTGTACAGGCAAAAAGTAGGTCTACAAAGATATTATATACTCTTAGAACTCGGCAGCCTCAGGGCTGTGCACTAACCGCATAGTCGGTTGCTCAACATCTGATTGCTGATGGCCATGTACTTGGAAATTTAAAGCGTTCGGTGACGAGCGTGTAACATAGAAGAGAAATCTATAGAACACGTCGTGCTAGGAGGAGTGAGAACAGTGTTTGGCTGAGGCATTAGGTTTCGTTGATAAACCATTATGGCAAAAGGTAAATGAAATCACACGCAGGCTAGGAAACTGGCATGGATTGTAAAAAAACCATGGGGAAACTCCCAGCAACTAAACTATTGTGATAATTCAATGAATAGTACAAATGCACTACAGACAAGGATGTTTGTAAATAAGGCATGTAATGATACCATAGTAATAAAATAGAAATTTGCGAAGCCAGCGGCACGCTGCGTGACACACTAGACGGTGAGCACATCTGATTAAAAAAAATTTCAACTAATAGTGGTAAATAAAACTTTACTATATATACACCAAATTATAGATATAATGTGGTACGGTAGAATACAATTTCTTTATTAATTAAAGGCAATACGAGTACATCGGACAATCAAAGCTCACAAAATCTCTATTTGCATCAAAGCAATGCAAAATAATACAATGTGTTGTCCATAATGAACATCTCGTAATGCTTTCTATAAATACCGTTATGAAAAAAGTTGTGATTTGATCTGGTGTGGTTATCAGATAGTGAAGGATCTGGAGCCGGTCAACATTAGCACGGAGAAGCTACCTGAGAAAGTGGCGTCCCGACTAATGTCTCTGCAGACTCTCGTCGAACGGTGTAGCATCCGCTCGACAAGATGTGCGCTGCGTCGATATCAATTGGACAGGTGACAAACTAAATATATTCTTGTTCGTTTCACTAACAATTGGTAGAGTACCATTTTTTATTGAGACATCTGCGTCTCCCGCGTTAATACAAGAAACTTAGCACTTGTGAGGTCCAACCACCAGTACCATCAGTAGTAGTAATTTTAGATTTTTTTTGTTTGTTTTATTTTTTAGATTTATCACACATTTATTTATCAATTTATATTACAATCCTGTGTAAGTCAGCGTATTAGCTTTCAGTCTATAACAACCCTGGCCTTCACCATTCGGCACGCGATCCCTTGGGCTCTTATAATTTTTGCTACCTGACATTTGTTTACTTTAATTGCGTTATGCAGAGATGGATAATTGCGTGGTAATGCTATACAAATCCGAGTTTGAGGGAGTGAGGAGGGAACACGGGTTTAGTGGGCTCGCAAGATCCACACTAATCGCTGCTAGTTGCCGGCGACGCATGTTCATCAAGCGGAACGTCCCATGTTAAAAACGTATGAATCAAATATTCTCAGCGCTACAAACTTTTCTCTATGACTTCTGTTAGAGACTCCGCATTCCACCCATACAAAGCGACTCTTAGCGACTATGAAGTTGATTTTTAGAAATTGTTTATTTTGCCGATTTTAATTATATACACTTTACTAGTTTTTTAAGGAAAAACTCAAGTAAGCAACTCATGGTAATAGGAATCCGTATTTTAATAGCGGCGCCTACAAGATGATACTGTTTTGCACTCTCAGAATGCTTAGGTTTGCATCATAACCAACCGAAACAACGCATTACCTCAGCACTATTGTTGATAACTCCACCTGGATAAAATCCCACTCTTAGTACTGTAGTCTGTCGAGCCCGGTGGCGTGGTGCAGTCGCCTGCACCTCGCGACCGGAGGATACACATAGATGGGGGAGGTTCGAACTCTATTGATGCACATTTGTATTTATGGGGGTCCGTCTATGAAGAAATGCGAAAAGCAGTCCCGTGGACATTAATATTTAGTGGGGATCAGCCCAAAAAGTATTTTCTTTAGTACTGTAGTCTACTGTGTTTTCTTTACAGTTCTCTATCTGTCTTTCTGTGGCGCATTGTTTTGCTCACGCTGCAGGTATCGAGCGCTGAGTAAATCGTACATACTAAAAATGAATGCTTCAAAGCGGAAGGAAGCCAGTCTCGAGCGGAGAATCTCAGAGATGAAAGTTGAAGCGGAATTTCTCGTTCAGGAAGAGAAGAGTCTGCTCGACGGAATTGACCAACTGGAAAAAGCGCTTAAAACAGCCCGCGGTAGCTCACCTAGACGGGTTTGCATCCAATTTGCCTAGCTTTATTTAAAGTGGAAGTTATTGCAGACGTATTTAGTGAATTCGCTTGTCTGATTGCCCTATACGCCTGGTGCATCGACAGCCATTCTCAATGTAGTATTATTTCAATTCTGATTAAATTACTGAAGTTGAATAGAACAAGCACTTCGTGTATAGAATTATCCTCACTGCCCCCTTATACTCCAGGGCTGCGCATTCAACAGCGTATTACTTTAAGATCGTACTTCACAGGATCATTTCTGTAGTCGATCTAACGTATCCGCTTGCCGGAGTCGTACACCCAGAATGCACAGTTTCGCAGAGAAATCGGCGGGTGTACGACTTGTACTCCTCTTGGGCGAAGGACGATGTTTGAGCGTACAAGACGGTGATGACCATGATTGTTAATGGATTGATCTCTCACCTCTAAAAATGCTAGATGTTTTACGTATCGGTGGTAAATGAGTTTCGTACGGCCGCAGAGGTTTTTTGAGTACTTTTCTTGTTATGTCAAGGACGTGCTCGGACGTGCTATGTAGTCTATAGTCCACGAGTACCAATGGCCTGGCATGATTAATACATAAGAAGAATAAGAACAAAAACATTTCCACTTGTTAGGTGTCATAATTATCCATACTCTCAACCATGGCAGAGCTGAAAATTAACACCTTTCGGCTCTTCCACGATTTAAATCACTTCTTCCCAAGCTTATAGTAACTTTTATCACGCAAATATATTCTTAAGCAGATGTTGTTCGAACATTTGGTGCTGTGGATTTATAACATATAGGATTAATTTTTGCAATTATGAGATAACCAAGTGTTTTCAATATCAAAACAATATATATTTGGTTCCACTCTTAGACTATTTTGCCTGTTTCGTAATGAGTCATAGCATAGCAGGTGAATCACAAATTCGTAGCATCTACTGTCGACATTTTCAAAAAGCTCATGCCGACTACAACGCCGGAGATAATCATGTGGATTGCACATTCAAATTGGATTTGTAGCAGGTCGCGCAGTAACATGTTAGACCTTCGAGTGACAATGGAGAAGAACGGGTGGTACCGCGCTGATTTAAACATAACTTTGAAGGCTAAACTCTAGCGGAAATTAAAGCCAAATAAGATGCAGTTTACGGAACCAATGCATCAGCGGTGTACAGTACTATTACTAAATGGATTGCTTCATTAAAAAGAGAGACAGTATGGGCACCGAGGCGGCACCACGTCCTGGACGGCCAATAACAGCTTTAGATAAGAAAACTGTGCTAGAAGTCTATAAACTCGCTTTGACCGACCGCCGATTGAAGCTGCGCAAAGAATTACCCACTTCGCTTTAGGATGGGAAGGTGCCATTAAAGAGTAGATCGCACGCGGCGAAAGGTTTTTCACCTGGGTAAAAAGGTACACCTCAACCGGAAAGGTTCTGACGACCCTTTTTTAGAATTCTACGCAACACTCTTGGACCAGCTGAAGGAACGCATCATAGCCCTACGGCCCCCGATGCAGATGAGGACTGTGCTGTTTCACCACGACAATGCGCCCGCCCACACATCTCTATTTCGCATCGCCAAATTACACAAACTACAGTTCCAAATTATCGAGCATACTCCATATTCCGCGCATCTAGTATATATTAGCTATTTGGAAACCTCAAGGAGTATCTCTCCGGAAAGAAATACTAGAGCAACAATGATGTCATATGCGCCGTATACGAGTATTTTGGGCCTACATGTTCTGAATATTTTGCTCGTGGTATAAATACTAATGACTATATGGATGTGTTGAACTTCGGGGAGACTGTTCTGAATAATAAAAAAAATGCGTGGTCTCTGTCTGCCTATTGCTTGTATTCCATGCTGTGATCCACTTAGTATATAGACATCTTCAGCCTCTACTACGCGACATGTGTAACCCGTAACAGCGAGTGCTCATTGAGGTACGTCATTCCGGATAACCTTCCGACGCCTGCCGAACAATTCTCCTTGCAGCCAGTCAACGTTCACGGAATTCACCACCTTCTACAAAATGTCAAAATATGCTCCACCGCTCTCGAACAGATTCCATCACAGGTTCTCCGTAGGGCTGCGGATGCACTGGCATTGCCTCTTGAGTATATTATCAATCTTTCCATCAGAACAGGAGTATACCCCAATGTCCTAAAGCTATGCCGTGTGGTTCCATTGTTCAAAGGCGGGGATCGTCTGTGCCGAGACAACTACAGATCTGTCAGCATTCCCGCGCCAATATCGCAAGTCTTTGAAAAATGCATTATTGAACAGTACAGAGATTTTGTCGAATGACATAACGTCCTACATAGTAGGCAGTTCAATTTTCGACCCAAGATGTCGACGATTGTGCCTGTGATAGATTTTGTCGAAGAAATACGGAAACAGATACAGTTAAAGAAGACGGTAGCAGGGGTATTTATCGTCGCGAATGAAAATTTTATAAAATGGGTGCGCTTATTCATTTCTGAAAGACGCCAAGTTTTCCAAATTTGACAGTCCCTCTCCCGTATAGAAAATATATCAATTGGAGTGGCTCAAGGGAGCATCAGTGGTCTGCTATAATTTAATATTTTTGTTAACGATCTTTTTACTATTCCAAGTCATGCTAAACTAACCTTGTTTGCTGATGACACAACGGTTCTATTCGTGGGCGACTCTCCCCAACAGGTTGAGGCAATGATTCGTGAGGATATTGAGAGGCTATCTCTATGATTCAGAAATAACGGCCTCTACAGTAATTGGTCAAAAACAGGAGTTGATCAATTTAAAACTCCAAGGGGCAAACGACATTCAATCCTGAAGCTTTTACATGCGACCGCACGCTTGACATGCTAGTTGAAACGAGGTTCCTGAATATTCTAATTGACGAACATCTGACGTTCCAGGCGCATGCGAAACATGTCAGGAAAAACATGGTCAGTTGAGTAGCCGCCATATACCGCACTCGCAAAATTCTTCCCCGCCAATGCCTCACGGCAATGTACTACGCGTATGTACAATCCCACCTAACATATGGTCTGGTGGTGTACGGTCTTTCTTAAGCGTCTCATATAACTCCGCTTCATCTGCTTCAGAAAAGAGCACTTCGCCTCGTCTTAGGTCTCCCACATCGAGTCTCAATGTCAATAGAGCAATATAAGAAACTCTCAGTGCTCCCGTTACCATACCTAATTAAATTTACCATAGTTGTCGAAATAAAACGTATTCTTTTTGGACGCCATTCCAACCTGGCTAGCCTTATCGAATCTGCAAGGACCCAAAACACCCGAGACTCGGCATCTCACTTGCTCATTGTCTCCTCGGCCACAAGTACACACTCAAGGTTTGCACTCTGCAATTTAGGTGCTACCTTGTGAAACAAGTTGCCTAGTGACAGTAGGACACTTATATCGCTTAGTCAATTCAAAAACACTGCGAGAACGCACTATCTAACCTTACTTTCTGTCTGATTAAACAATAATTATGTACACAATCCATAGATAGATAATTGCAATAATACGACATACTACGGTGATAATGTATACAATCTTACTGTAACTTGTACATGTGCTTCGCACTAGCCTGTGACTATATGAAGTTGTAACACAAATGAGAAACTACAATCAAGTATCAATAAACGTCATATATATATATATATATATATATATATATATATATATATATATATATATGTATGCCTACATTGAGTAGCTTCAAAGTTTATTGCTTGGTAGTGGTGTAGTGTTTTTGATTTCGTGCGTTGTTCTTATTGCGGGTTTCCCTGCGATGATGATTTGACGGTACGCCAACTGTCACCATGGGTGTTTTGCAGGAGTCGGTACTGGCCGATGTTCTGCCCCAGGCATCGGTGGACCCCCTGCTGGATGAAGCTGCCCTCACAGCTCTCGACTGGTCCATCTCGTTGGATTCCTGTCCCGCACGACGCGAGTCCTTGATACGGCCATGCCCATTGCGCTTCACGTTAAGATTCACCTCCCGTCGGCGGACATGCGTCATGTTTGTTGCTCTCTGGACCACGCTCTATCTGGCCATATGTGAATACCTCTGTCCAAATGATGCGATCTTGCAAGCGGAACTTTTGCTTGTTTTTTGTTACATAGGTTACACCAAGTTTTAAGGGCTAATCTAGCCTTATAGAAATATAGAAATGTAGTACAGTAAACCGATTGGGAGTAGTTATGGGGAGTAGTATGCGCGTTCATTGGTGGTGCGGAAAGTCACAATAAAGGAGTTTTTATAGATTCACTTATTTTCTGTCTCATATGAGGTTTACTTTTGCTGGGCCTGGGTGAAAGTAATAGGAAGAAAATACTTTCGCACGCTTCATTGAATCACAAAACACGTGAATAGTTTGTTTCCCTACTAGTAGTGTTTTGTGATTTATATATACCTTGCTTTAAGTATTATTTATAAGTTTGTCTGCAATGGCATAGAACAACTACTGACCAATTGTAATTTCAATTATCTTACGGTATAACTGTTAGAGAGAGTACATAGCTCCGTTTTTTTGTTATTCTCAACCCCAGAACGAGTTGAGCACTTTGCCGCGGTCTTTTCGATCGGTCGATAATCGTCGAACAATGTTGCCTTACGACTACCTTCATCTTCACTGTCGCGCAAATGTGCTGAATAAAGTTCGGTTAGTAACTGCTTACGCAATGATGCTAGGACTAGCTGGTGATCTCTAATCAAATTGACCCCTCCACCGAGAGTTCAGATCTGCTGACACAGAGCTACTGTAGTTTAGGCATTGCTCTGCTGGAGTTTTGCCACCACCTCTTTTAGCTTCTCGTCCGCCGCTGTCTACTTTTTGCAACGCAGGTTGCGTTGATCGGCGCTTCCTCTGGTATCTTGTAGAAACATGATGACCCGTTCCGTAGAATTCGGTTCCGTAGAATTAGACTCTTCTTATCTTTCCGACAGGCGAGACAGCGCGTCTGCGTTGGCGTTCAACTCGGTTAGCCGATACTTGGAATCGTATTGAAATCATTGTCGAATAAGAGCGTAGTGATGTAGCCATGCTAGGGATGAAAGACTTGCCGTCAGTCCCAAATGCTCTGTAGTGACCTCGAGGCGGTGAATAGTGTGCCTCGGTCTCTAAAAGGTACACCTGGAACTTTCCTCTTAATTAACTATGAGCGTCTGTCGTCCCAATTACATATGCCTCCCAATTGTCGTCCCAATTGCGTGCCGTTTGGCAACTGATTTGTTAAAATAGCCAATATCATGACTGGCAACGCATCCGACGATAGTGTTGCTTTGATACTATCGAACGCGTCCTGGCACCGCTGGCTTCACTTAAATGGTACCTCCGACTTGTAGCAATATATCTAATTAGACGTACAAAAGCACGGAAAGGATTGGAATTTGAACAGCTGCGATGGCTCATCTTTTTGTACGAATGAGCGAAGCGTAGACTAGCGTACACAGGCACCACCAAATTATCTCACACTTAATTGAAAAACTGGTATCTTTAACATATTAGTTTTTTTCGCAGAGCCGATTTGCCTGATCCACGCATAGAGCCAGGTATAAAAGGCGTTATTTGGTGTGACTAAAGTAAAAATCGTTTATAGCGCGGTTTTGGAGCTGGGGTGTGGTGTTCCCTGGGTACATCCTTCCAAGGGCGAGGCCATATGTAGATATCAAGAGTGATGTGAAACTACGTTTTAAGTCAAGCGTTACTGCGCTAAAACACGCCACTAGCAAAATAAATGTGGCCATGGAGCCAGGTGGAACAGGTTTTGAACAAGTGCTGTGGAGAGCGCAGGGGGAGCCTACAAAGCGGCATTGATTTCGTTTAAGTCAATATGCTTACTTCGTTGATTTGTTGAGGTGAATGCTTTTTATTCCAAGGATCAGTCGAGGTTTTATGAAAGATGGGAGATAGTTAAAGATATGCTATATTAAAGGAGCTAAAAGGCAGAACTTGTTTTGGTATCTGTATTAGCATTAAGAAGCACAGGTTGAAGTACGTGATTTTGACCCCATCCTGTCACTCAATAGTTCTGGCGGAAACATTGGCTTTCCGTGGTACGACGTGTCGTGCAACAGATCTCCAGCGTTGCTGTATATTATTCTTTGGTCAGGTTCGCAGCCTCTTCTTTACTGAAGAGCTTCAGAGGCAGACCAATGCGCCGAACACCCCACAGCTCTCAGCTTGCTTACCAGTGTCACACAGAGAACAACAAGCGAATCATAAAGGTTGACCCTGCATTCTGTAAGGAAAAGGCTACGACTTCGCTGGGATCAGAAAACGCGTTTTCACCAACCCAACCTGTACAGACAATTAGCATTAGCACACTGCTGCCTGTTGTTACAGTGCACCTCCCCTGAATTCCTATAAGCTGCACTAGATGTGTCATTTATCATATTGTAACAATGCTAAGTGAACTAAGAGGATGTAGACTCAGCACGACAACAACTACAACACAATACTGCGTATATTTGTTGTGCAAGGTCATTAGGATTCATAGGTCCAAGACGGCTCAATGACAAGTATACGCAGCTTTTTTCATAATGTGCCGTGATCTTCTAAACTATAGGCCATTTTGTTCATTTAGATAAACCGTCGAATAAGTTTAAAACAGATAAGCTTGAAAAAAATAGTTCATCTTGCTTTCCTTCTAGATTTTGCTAGTGTAATAATAATAATAATAATAATAATAATAATAATAATAATAATAATAATAATAACAAGATAACTTCAGTGGGGGTTGGCTTAAAGCCTTACCCCCGCCTCAGCTCGGCACCATGCTGGATCCCAACTCTTTCCGCATGATGTCAGCACTTAGAATCGGCGCTAGCGTCTGCGAGCCGTTTCAGTGCAAACTGTGTGGGGAGATGGTAGATTCCAGTGGCCTACACCCACTGAGTTGCCCGAAGAACGCCGGTAGATCGTCCAGACATGCTGAACTAAACGGTGTAATCATAAGGTCCCTTAGGAAAGCCGGTATACCATCTACACTTGAACCGAGAGGTTTAGTGTCCGCTGGCGAAGAAAGACCTGATGGGGTGACCATTGCATTATGGTCACATGGAAAGTCCCTAGCTTGGGATGCAACGGTTTCGTGCACAACCGCGGCTTCCTATTTACACCACAGCTCTGTTGAGCCGGGGTCGGTAGCAAAGCACGCGGACGCCAGAAAGCGGTTTAAATATGCTCGACTGTAAACAAGATATATATTTGTGCCTATTGCCATGGAGACACTAGGACCAATCAGCAAGGGAGCCGAAGCATTTCTCAAAGATTTAAGTAAGCGAATTCAGGAGGTCACGAACGACCAAAGAGAGGGTCAATTCTTGAGGCAAGCGTTGTCCTTGGCCGTTTGCAGAGGGAACGCGGCATCTATTTTAGGCGCCATGGAGTGAACTAATTATTTAAAAAACTTTGCAATAATACGTTCAGACCTCACAACTGTAACATTGTTTAACATGTAATAAAAAATAATAATAATAATAGTGATAATAACAATAGTAATAGTGATAATAATAATAATAATAATAATAATAATAATAATAATAATAATAATAATAATAATAATAATAATATTAATAATAATAATAATAATAATAATAATAATAATAATAATAATAATAATAATAATAATAATAATAATAATAATAATAATAATAATAATAATATTAATAATAATAATAATAATAAACAATGAACAGCAAACCCCCTAAACCGAATCCCAATAATCTTCAGACCCGTCCCCAGCTAACATTCATCTGTGACGTCTGTAGAAAATCCGTAAAATCGCTCCGCGGACTACACATACATAAAACCCGTGTTCACGGAGGACGAACCCACACACATTCCTTCGACCGGCCACCCGATGGCTCCGCTCCACATACTTCAACCCAGGACCAGAGAGACTCAGCCGACATTACCTCTGACAACGACCCAGAAATGTTTACCCGTCTTCTAGCTCGTGTTCGCAAAAGCACGAAGCTAGTCAGAATAATTCCGAGAGGAGTCAGGGAAATCTGTTGCGCGGCTTACGCGGAAGCCCTCTCTCACTTCAACTCGAGACTAGACGCTGAATCCTGGCACAGATTAATGACTTTGCCGACACTCATGTTGCATATTCCAGAACTAAAAAGCAACGACATCACATTGTGCCAAGTAATTAGGAAGAACATAACAGATTCCCAATGGAAGACGCTGGATAATCTTTCTGATAGACCGCACCACAGCCTCACACAGTCGCGCAAGGAGCACCTCACCGACCGCCAGATTGCTGCAAGGGCAGAACGCAAGTTAGCTGAGGGGGACATACGCTCCGCCGCACGCACTCTATTTTCGACAGAGTCTTTCGCATTGCCCGACGATCGCACGACTGAGGAACTTAGAAGCAATCCCTCTCCTCCGGCTCACGTCAGGGACCGCTTGGTCAACTTTGAGCAACCTCCCACGGATGAGCCTTTCATCGTTCCGGCACAGCTCGTAGTTAATGCGGTTCGCTCCTTCTCACTAGCATCTGGCCCTGGACTGGATGGATTACGTCCTCGACATCTGAGAGATATGTTGGACAGCACAATACCCTCTTCCGAAAGACTGCTAGCGGAACTGCGCTGTCTGACTAACTTGACTCTAAGTGGCAGGCTGCCAAGTTTTTGCCACCCAATCTTCTATGGGGCATTTCTGACAGTTCTGAAGAAAAAAGACGGTTCTATTAGACCGATAGCGTGCGGTCTCACTTTACGTAGGCTGGTTGCCAAAGTAGCGATTGCCATCAATAAAACGGCAATCGTGAGGGCGGTGGCACCTCACCAGGTTGGCGTTTCAGTTAAAGGCGGAGCTGAAGCTGCAGCACACGCAAGTCGGGCTTTCACTGAGGCAGAGGGGCCTCCACGAGTCTTGGTAAAACTAGATTTTCGAAACGCCTTCAACACCATCCGACGCGATGTTATCCTTAATGAAGTTAAAGCGAAAGTTCCACAAATGTTTCGCTTAGCGTGGCAGAGCTACGGCACGCCATCACTGCTGTCCTGGGGAGAGAGTGAGCCTCTTCTCTCAGCCAACGGAGTACAACAGGGAGATCCGATTGGGCCCGCCTTATTTAGTTTAGGAATCTCAGGATTAGTGTCCCGCATGACAGCGGGACACTAATCCTGAGATTCCAGACACGCGGAAATCAACGCGATCCTAACGAAGGCTCTTCGTAGAGCCGGCATACCAAGCACCCTGGAGCCCAGGTTGGGCCTCGAAGACGACAAAAGACCAGACGGCGTCACCATCCCGCCATGGTCCAACGGCAAATGCCTGGTATTGGATGCCACGTATCACGTATGTATCATGTACAGTGGCTCCGTCATACCTGATGCACAGCGCCATCAGGTCGGGGTGGGTTGCTGAACATGCCGAGATCGCAAAGAAACGCAAATACTCTGATTTGGGGAGGAGATATCACTTCGTACCCGTCGCCATGGAAACGATGGGCCCGATCAGCAAGAGCACAAGTATCCTCCTCAAAGACCTAGGTGTCAAAATTAGTGCTAACACGGGTGACCAGCGCGAGGGCGAGTTTCTGCGTCAGCAACTCTCGCTCGCAGTGTGTAGGGGAAACGCCGCCGCTATCATCGGCTCTATGGATTGAGAAGGGGGGGGGGGTGAGCCTACGCGGGTACACGTTTGGGTCCCACAATTGTAAGGAAATACTAAAAAATTGAATAAATAATAAAATAAAATAAAAATAATAATAATAATAATAATAATAATAATAATAATAATAATAATAATAATAATAATAATAATAATAATAATAATAATAATAATAATAATAATAATAATAATAATAATAATCATCATCATCATCATCATCATCATCATGTGGTTTACTAGGTTGTACGTAAAGCAAGTCCTTATCGTACAAGTTATGGATCGAACACACAATTTATAACAGGATAGTTGGAGGCCACTTCAATCAAACCATACCGCTGTACGCAGCCACTACTTGAGGCTTACTGTGTACGGCCAAAACAGGCAAAAGGGGCTCGGTTTGTCAAAACCAGGCATTTATTCATTGGTGTGTCCATTAAAGCCGGCAGCGCCAAGTTCACCCGAGGAATCCGTTGGGATATGCATAATTGAGTGTAGACTCGCTTGGCAGTTCACCCTCGAATGGCGTCTCGGTGAGCTCTGCACTGCCGTTGAAGGGTGGCGAACTTCGATCGCTGAGGAACTTTCTGAAGTTGGGAGTAATCTCTCGCTCAAATGCATTTTCGATTTTCAGCTGGAACTGTTTTGCCACGCGATTGGCGACGATCTTCAACAGCCAGTTGAACGCGCGCGATACTCCTGTAATCCGCGTGATCTCCAAGTCGTGCATCCGAAGAATCTGCATAAAGAAAGTTCAGTTGTGCGTCGTGAATTAAGTAATGACATGCCAGCAGCTAATGCATAATTATATACAATTATCTATGCTACCGAATATATACTCCCTCGAGCAGATCCTCGTAACAGGCGGTAATGATCAGTGCCAGATCGTCTGCGTAGGCGATGGAATAAACTACTGTGGGATGCGGTAGTTTAAGTACTCCCTCGTAGGTTATATTCCACGGGGTTGGTTTCAGTACAGATCATTAGGGAACCCTGGCTGTGACTGCGTAGTCCACGCCTTCGTATGTAGATGCTCGGTCTTTTAGGTACGACGCTAGGATACGTCGTAGGTAGGGGGGCAAGCCTTTGTTTCCAAGAGCTTGGTTTATGGCGTCCCACGAAAGCGTATTTTGACGTCAATAAGGATGGCCAAACAGTGCGACCGGTTTGCTATCATTGATTTTTTCTATGTTTCAGTTATGTTTAGAACTTTGCTGATAGCCGAATGTGTGGGGTGTCCGGCACGGAAACCATGCTGGTTTTCCGACAGCGCCTTCTTGTCTTTTAATGCTGTAACTAGTCGTCCGTTGATAATGTGCTCAGCTGCCTTGCATAGGCAGGATTATCTATAGAGCGGTATGCTGAGAGGTCTGCTTGTGGTTTACCGGGTTTCGGGATAAGCGTTAGACGTGCCGTTTTCCAAGGCTTAGGATAATCTCCGCTAGTGAGAATTGTGTTCATGATGCCTTTGAATACCTTTGGATGGTTCTTTAGGAGTAGGCGTTCTGCTTGAGATGGACAGCATCTGGGCCCGATGTTTTTCTTGGCCGTATGCGTTAAGCCACGATTCTGATCTTTTGGATTAAGATTGGCTCGAAGTTAAGGTTTGAAGTTTCTTTAAAGAGTATCAGCTTCGGGCTTTAAAGAGCCTTGCTCTGCGGCGCGTGCATACTTGTCGTAGAAGGTGGCAGGTCCTTCGCTTTTCGGCAATCTGACTATTTCACTAGTAGCACGGTGGACGATTAGCTATCTTAGGATTTGGGCGGGAGCTGGACTTTCGGCAGACCTCCTCAAGTAGTGCAGAGATTTCCACTGCCGAGCAATTAATGAGGTTAAGTACTTTCCTTTTAGTGCTTTCTGTGGGCAGGTATAATTTAGTCTGGGAAAACGTTGCCATTGTGTAGGAAGAATAGACTGGGAGGAAGCTAGATTGACGGAGAAAGTTACGTAGAGATGATCGGATAGGGTTTCTTCCTGCGGGCGGTTATTCGACGAGATGGTTCCTCTGATGCAAATCTCAAATCTAATGTCGAAATGTGTCTGCCATTGTCTAAGGTGTACTTTGGGGTTCATGAGTTGTAGATCAGCCCGAGTTGCCCATACTAAAAGGATCTCTCCTTTCCTTGATGAGAACCTGCTTCCCCAAAAAAATGTGGGCCGCACTAAAGTCCCCTACCACAATCGCTTTTCGATGACCGCGAGTACTCATGCTGATTTCTAGTTATTCAAGGAAGTCCTCGTATTCATGTACGGTGGAATTTGGAGAAATATAAACTAAGTAGATCGCGAAGTGGGATCTTCTCGAAGGAACAGCACCAACAGTGCCTTGGAGAATATCCGAAAACACCTCCTCATGCTAGGTCTCGAACTGGCTTTACATAAAACGGAAGCAATTCTTCAAAACTACATGTGAGGCGTACTCCACGGATTAAAAAATTACACCTGGAAGGTCATCCTGTTACACCCACGCCCATGGCCAAGTACCTGGGCGTGATCCTGAAATGGGCTCTCACAGGAACACCTCATGTGCGCTATGCGGCAAAAAAAGCAGTCAAAGCCTCAGCGGAGCTACGAAAAATTCTCCCACGAATCAAAAGAGCAACCGATTCTCGGCGCCGCTTCTTAGCATCAGTAACAGACAGCATCATGCGATACGCCGCGCCCTTTAATTAACGGCCGGATGGGAAACAATCCAGCCGGGTCATCCTGGATAATGGACAAGATGAATACTTCCCGATCTCAAAAAATGGTACAGTCTCAAACACGGCTCGCTTACCTACCCACTCGTGCAACTGTTAACAGGCCATAGTGGCAATTTTTAGCAATACGTGCACCGCACTCGTAAAACTGACTCCCCCGTATCCCGTATGTGCAACTTAAGGGGGGCGGACGAACGCTGCGCTTTTTTAGACACTGAGCGAAGGCTACTGTCCCGTAAGTTACGACTGAAGTCCCCCCTGACATGCCAAGCTCTTGTAGAGGCGCTTCTGAAGAATCACAAGTCCCGGATTATGGTAAGAAAATTCGCAGAAATTGTCCCCGAGGTGAAACAAACCGCCACATAAAGCCGTACGAACAGTACTGCGGCCACCCCCCGACAAGAGGCAATGAGGACGATTGAATTTTAGTGGGTGCGAGTTCCACACTGCCGTGGTTTTACCAACGTCCCCCGTTGTGCAAAACGAATTTTACCAGTTACCTCTATTAAAAATATATATATATATAGTCGGTTGCCTTAGCGGAAACAGCCAAGTGCAGGAAGTTCTCAAGCCTGGACTATCCCCACTTGTTCTCACCTCTAGCTTTTGAGACGTTGGGGGGACCAGGGTTGCTTACCAAAAAATTACTCAGAGACGTCGGGAGAATATTGGTGGTCGCTACAGGAGACCAAAGAGCGGGGGACTACTTAATGCAGCGCTTGTCGTTGAACGTTCAGAGGGGGAACGCTGCGTCGGTGAGAGGAACTTTGGCCAGGTGGACCAGCCCCAGCTTGGACCTAGAGCCTTGAGTTGTTTATTTTCAGTTCGTTATGTGACACATTGTGATAACAGACAACACGGACAAATAAATTTGCCGGCGGGCTATGTCGGTCCATAATATATATAGTCTTATATATAGTCGTAAAGTTTAAAACTCAATAATAGCACATAAGCGGCATTATCTACAAGGTAAGTATTAATATATTCCAAGCAGAATAATGGTTCTATGCACGTCTGTCGCTCGGGCGTGGCACTCGGTACCCGCGTCACTTTCAGTCTCGGTATGAAACAATGCGATTAAGTAAAAGCCCATTATTAAACAACAATTCGCGTTTTGGCAGCTATAAAGAAACACGACAGCTGTTTGAATTACAGGTGTGGGCAAAAATGTTTGTTGTCCGTGTGTGACAAAACATTATACGACAAGCTAAACAAGGCGCGTCGAACAGTGATCGCTGTACTAAAATAGACAGCGTAAGCTCTGTCTAAGTAATATTATATATATATATATATATATATATATATATATATATATATATATATATATATATATATATATATATATATATATATATATATATATATGATAATTTTGTACCCCGAAAGCGCATAGTATAGTGTACGTTGTACGTTTAAATCATATATACCATAAGGCTTTCGAGCTTCGAGCTGGTGCCTCCTTCAGCAGGCATTCGCACAATCGAGTTGGCATCAATACGAGCAATCTTCGCCTCAATGTCGCCTCGAATCGTAACGAACCCTTTCGAGTACGTGTGACTTCCAAAAAACGAAACCTGGTCGGCCGTGAGCATGGTTGAGACCACCACGGTATCTCCTGTGTACAAAATAACAGAAACGTCAGTAGCAACAAAAGCAGCAACAACTAAGACTGCGTTCGACCTGCCTGACCTTAAGCCAAGCTTGTTGTAAAACCGAAGGGCTTGACGAACTTTATTATGAGAGGTTATAGACACAGATCATGGCTACGGAATTAAGCATTATCCGAATAGAGGGACAAAAAGACCAGCAAGAACCCATAGAAAAACTCGTGAATAAAACAATAACGTACTTGCAATATTTAAAGGAAAACTTTCACCTCACCCACCATTTGTGTTTCCGCGTAATCTGCTCACTGACAAGCGAGGTATAATATGCATCCACCACTAAACGCATCTAGCAAATTTAAATCGGTTAACCTGCTCGTTAGATTTTTCGTTTGGGTCGACTATTATTAGTCACTACATATGTAAAGCATTAGCAATCATCATTACAAGCGACACATCTTCATACACAGAAGCCTATTGCGAACGTCAGGAAAAGAACACATTACAGATAGACCACAGTATTTCCCGACGTATCTTCATCTAATTTTAAACATACAGTTTATATATATATATATATATATATATATATATATAGTCTTTTAATGCGTGTTCATTACGGTTTTGTCCGGGCTAATCTACAGCTGAGTTTGTCTCGTACGATGAAGAAAAACTCACCGTCCGGCGCGTAGAGCACGCTAGAATTTCCGTTGCGAGTGAAACCTAAAAGGCCGTAAACCCGGCCATTGCTGACCTCGTAATTGCCCTCGCCAAATGTTGGAATACTCAACGGATCGAGCTTATCTTTCATTTCAGGACTGTACCGCATCTCGTCCAGAACATTATCGATGAAGGTGTCAGCCGCCTCCATGTCCGCGTACACTAATCGGAGTTACGTTCACCAAATTCGCCAGCAGCACACGACAATATACACGTCAATAATCCATTCGTAATGAATGCTCTCTATCCGCGTCATCATAAAGACTCAACGTATATGTGTATATATATACGTGATTTTTTAGATTTTTTAGATATATATGATTTTTTTATATGTATGAGTATATAGATTTTTGACCCCATTTTAACATTTTGGCTACTTGGTCTAAGATTGCTAAAGCAACTTGTGACTGTCGCCGTCAAAACATGTTGTTCTTCTAGATATCATCCCAACTTAAAAGGTGCATCATCAAGGAGGGTCACAGACTCCCGATGTTCCCAAAGCAAAGCTTCTTGACAAGGACACTGGTGACAATAATACTAATATAAACAATTAGTATAGCACATTGAAACGTGTAAATACACGAAATCTTCTTTGCTGTCACCGCCTCGCTAGTCAGTACAAATTTAACTTTGACGGTGTCCCTCGATCTAATCTTCATGTTTCTCTTCTTTCGACACAGCAATGCTTAGCATCGTATCCAATGGCATCATTTGTTGGTTACCTAAGAAACTCACAGATTTCATTCGCACGCACAACGAACACGGCCACCGTCAACAACGACATAAGCAACATTGCTGTACCGCCGGTGAGAGCCGAAAAGAACGACATGTTTAGGCAATAAAGCCCTATTGCCTAAATCCCTCCACGCGGAGAAACGCCGACAATGTCCCGAACGGTCGGTCTTGAGGGTTTTTTGTGACCGCTGATGTTTCTGCTTCTGAAGCTGCTGCTGCAGCTGTTGAAGTGGTGCTTGTACAAGAGCAGTAAGAGTTCGTAAGTGTGCACGAAGCCAAGCGTGGTTGACCACTGCTGCGAGATTGTTCGTCGAAACCCTCGCCTTGACCTTCGCAGCACGTCGGTGCCCGTACAGAACTTGCCCCGTCGCCTCGCTGTTCACCCGAGCAGGCGATGGATCTACGTCTTCATCATCTGCATGGACATCTCCGTGGGCTTGTATGCTTGCTTGTTGTTGGTTTTATCTGCTCCGCACGGAAACCATCACAAAAAAGGGCGAGCGCACAGTTGAGTTACAAGCGACGCCGAGCGTGGCGAAGCGAAACCACCTCGACCGAGAAGACCTCAGCAACGACCTCGAATGGTGGAGTTCCTCACTACTGGAGTAGTTTACCGATGCCGATCGCTCTCTCACTGCATCTCTCTCTCCTTCGAGTTAAGCTGTCTGTGGTTGACATCAGGAAGCTGGGCAAACAGTTCGACAATGACAATGGAAATGACAACTTTCCATCATTAGTACTCGACAAATGATGTTCGAGTTTCTACAGCATTGCTGACGATGTTCCGGTGACGTTCACATGCGTCTTTTCTCTGTTGCCCACTGTTGTGGAAACGACAATGTTATATTGCTGTTATGACAATGACAACCTATTTGCAATTATTAACATTAAAGGCTGCAAGACTTGAAGCTCCTGAGCAACCACAAATATGATATAATAAGCATACCCAACGCGCTAAAAAGTCAACTACAGGAATACAAGCATGCCGTTTATGTGACAGCTTATATGCTTGGCGTTGACTACAACTGCAGTTAAGCTGGCATTCACACTCATACTGATGTGTGAACCATGTCTAACCACGAGGAGCTAGCTCCTGTTTTGTATCTAGCGCTATGGTATGTAGGAAATCGCCAGTTTATGATTTCACAAAGCGCGACAGTCAATAATAATTGTCTCAGCTAACACTCTGTCAGCCCAACTATCCACATATATTTGTATATATATATATATATATATATATATACCCCAAAATGTTGTTACTTGGACAACTTGCGTAACATCTCGATTGTGTGGCGCTGTGAGCTACGATTCAATAACACCAACTAAGACATTTTTTTAAAAATTATAAGTACTTTATTTATTATTAATTGTTAATTAATTAACTAAGACTAATTATAATAATATCAACTAGGACAAATTATAAGCGGCAAATGTTCACTTTTCTGACATTACTGGTATGCTTGGTTCTACTCTTTACATTTTCATGAGCATTATGTGCAATTGGTCACACTGCGAGACAAACTGCAAAAATCACTCATGTACTGATATGCTGTGCAAATAAATCCCCGCACTTAACGTGCGTTTGTCTCATTGGAGTAGTTCTTACACCGGGCTCAAACCTCTCAGCGCGAGCTCTCTTAATGTGACTTTCCTTGAAGAGCATTTCTTCAAGATTTGTCCACTTGGGGGGGTTCCAGGCATAATCGATATTTGGCAATGTTTGAACATTCTCCAGCAGAACAATGTAACCGAAAGGCAAAGCTTAACCGGAAATAGCAGTCAATAAAGAGGTGTCGCCGGGCCGTCCGAAACTGGGTCGAGGCACACATTTTTTCGTCTCAAAAAGCTACATCTCGATCCAACGCTTATGTGATTCGAGCTTCTCTCGAAATTTGGCTCGGAGCTGCACGGAAGGTCAAAGCGCCAAAGCGGCGAGCGCTACTCGGTGTGCGAGGGCTAGAAACGTTCTCAGGAAAGCGTCGTGGGACGGAATGCACTAGGCCGGTGGCTCTGTCGGAGAATTCTTGTCGCAGTTTCAAGTTAGGAATTCGCCGACTCCAGTGGTTGGTCGAAGCTTTTCTTTGTGCACTGGAGTAGTTCTTAAACAATGTGCCCGCCCAACAAAAATACAACTATTTTTCTCAAATACCTGGGTGTGACCCGGTGCGCATAGAGAACAGGTTGAAAAAATACTATATGATATACAATGCAACAGTGCAAATTTCCACGAGCCAGAGTTCTGTTGGTATCCTTCATTTGCGAGTGCATCAAGAAAACGTCAATCAAGTTAATTATTTAGCAGGAGGAGTAAATTGCTGCTAAACGTCAAGCGCTTAGAGAAGCTTACAATCCAAAAGAATCTATTTATTTTGAAAATAGTTCTAGCTGTAACACCCATATGCATATATCCCCTTAACTATAAACCTTCGCACGCTATATATATATATATATATATATATATAGCGGAGCTGCAGTGAGCTCATATGTGGCGGTTTCCGGTTTGTTTGTGTGTTCTTAATGATAAAGCGAAAATCAACGTCATCGGGGGATGATGCCTTTAAAATGATACCTCATATTGACGAGTGTTGTTTGTTTGCTGGATCTTTTGAAGATTCGGGACCTGGCGCCACGCTGGGCGATGCAGTTCTTGCAATCCATCTCGAATCCACGCAAGCCGCATGGATTAATCATAGCAGGCGAATCGGAGGCAAGAAACCCCAAGCTACGTCAGCCTGGTAAAGCAGAAGTGAACTCAGACAACAGCCACGTTGGTAGAATTCACCGTCGATTTCACTGCGGGTGCGTCACTCAGGTCTGCAGGGGAGCGCATCTGTACTCAGCGGTGTACTGCAGGAGCCAGAACGATTGTCAAAAAGATTCGAGACCACTTGGGACCATTTCCGTTGATGTGGTTGGTTCTGTTATGTATTTATTTAACTATAAATGAAATTATCAAAGGAAGGGTGCCGGAGATATGTATTGAAAACAAATAGTTCCGAAAACAGGACTGTCACCTGTGTATATAAAGCGCAACTGGCCACAGCCAATGTCGGCAGGATTACTAACCAAGTCATATAGAGAACGCATATAAAAAATCTAATGTTACATGACGCATTTCATCCTGCCTGTGCTATAGCATCCGAATGCATAAGGTAAGCTGATCTATGGTGACACTTTGCACGAGGAGTATATTAAATCAAATCTTTATGAGCACAAATGCTATGTGCCCGTATCTGCACCAGATGAGCTGTTACGCCACGTAGACTGCACTTTCGTAGTAAACTTGACATCGTCTCTAGCTTATTTCTGTCAGAAATCTAGCTTATTTATTCTGTTTAATAGCACAGATACTCATTGCTATTCATTTAGACTAAATTCAAGAAGATCAACCGAATATATCTGTACTTCTGTGTTGTATCTATAGAAAATAGCACATCCACTTTTGATTCTCGTAGTATAGGCTGAATCAAGATAAGCAAAAAGATTAAAGTGTAAAGATTGTTACGCTTTACTGGTCTTTCATATTAATGCTTTCATATGAATGTAACAGCAATCATAGAATGCGATACCAAGCATTGCGCAAGCATCTCACTTTGTTACTATTAAACCATGCATTATAAATACACGGCTTACTCAAAAACTAATAGTAAAAGTAAAAACGATTTATCAGCTGATTTCAATGAAAATGAAAGACTATGACTTAGCTTATTACGTTAAAAACTAACGTTAAAAATAACTTTAAGCCCGAGTCTATACTAAACGTCCTCGTCCCCGATCCTGCTGGTTACGTTTCATACGGTTTGCTCACTATCCGAGTGCATCGTCGCGAGAGGCAGATGTTGCACTTGTACTGTCCATGCAGTAAGCTTGTCGTTCTATACAATTTACTTCGAATTCTCATAGCTTTTTCTGTTTAGCATATCGGTTGCCATATTCCACCTTCATAAATGGGATCGAACTATTGAGTCTGCACTGTATCGCATGTCTGTTTGTCCGTGGCTAGAAAGTAATTAGACTACTCTAGTGCTCCCATCTGCCCTTTGTCCATATATTAAGAAGATTTATTTCATTATAATTTAGAAGAATATATAAAATGCTTCACGGCGATGCTGCTCGTCGACCTAGTTGCTCATGTCCATATTGATTTTGTTTTTTTCAGTGCCTTCTTCTTCTTGTAGGCGCCAGCTCTATTAGCCAATTCCATACGCTTTTAGTATAACCGTCGTATAACTGCAGAACCCCTTGTTTTTTTAGTGGGGTTTCTAAGGATTTGTCAATTTTGCTAGTTTATCTTTTTTACTCACTTTTATTTTCATTGAATGTTTGCTTTTATTCTGTTGCCACCCTTCCACAAGTATTCAACATGTCTCACAAACCGCTTGCTTCCTTGCTATGCAAAACACAGCATTTGCAAAAAAGAGTCGACGGTCGTATTAATGTGGTCCGCCCCTAAATATATTTTTTAAACCTAATCTGTCTCTGTAATCCCGCGTTGAGATCTCTCTGTGGATAGTAAAACTAGTGGCGCAAGGCTTGGGTGTCTATCTCGTGAGTGTTTTGCCAGTGACCACTGATCGGACTTCTTCATTCCCACTTATCGCGAAAATGTAGCTATCCTCATGCGTCTTCCAAAAGACTTTTGGAAGACGTCCACGTAGCATTCTTAAGGAGGCTTTTTGATTATGTCTTTCACTTGGCTTTTATCTAATGTATCATAGCACCGGCCTCTTTTGGATGGGGTTGTTTAATCTTGATATAATAGCCAGAAATGTTGTTTGTCGGTGCGGCGTCACCCGATCCAATGGGGCGAAAATAGTCTCAGCGATATCGAAGTTGAGTTTTTCCGGGATGTTAGGTCCGTTCCCGTCAGCGGAATAGTGCCGTAAATATGCTTCTTTCGTTTCTGAGATGTTTTTAGATTATAATTTTTTTCCTTGCAGCACGATTACGTTATACTCTTTCCTATTTGCTGGCACGTTTGCGTGCTTTTAATAGGCTTTTTAGTCGCGGTTTGGTATAATTGTGACTAGATTATACAATGTCAGTACTACAATCTGCTGTCAGTACTACTACAAAACACACTGATTGACTACGGCTAAGCAGAGCAGCATTGATGTATCTGGTGTTTATGGCAAGTGTTCAAGTGTGTGAATAACTTCACTCCGTAATTGACTTTAACTATTACGTACGGTGTCTTCTGCAGTTGAGTTAAGATCCAGTTACTTGCTGAATTTTTGCTCGCAAAGAAGCCGCGGCCACCGTGGTGCGGCGATTGCACGGCAAACTACCGTGATAAATATTCCGCGTGTTCAAATCCTGTTCAAATCAAAAAACAAATTTCTCACACATAGCACGCATAACATAACTATCGCAACAACCAACGGCGGTTGAAATGGCAAATATAGTAAGGTACGGCCTCACAGATAGGGCCACCGGCCATGCCACGACTCATCAGGTGCATGGAACCTTTTGAACATGCGACTGATGTACAGTGCGTGTTCCCACTTTTTCGCGCCCAGTGCCGGTCACCCGTCAGCCAGACCTTTACACAATAAAATGCAGATGCGCCCGCTTCCGGCCAGTGACCCACTGGGCGGCAGCATTTTGTCCTGTGTTCATTCCGCGCAAGAAAGCTTGACTGGTACTCGCCAACGTGTTCGCAATAGAGTTCCAACAAAGCGTTCTCATCAAAAGGGTGCTGGTTAGCAATACTCAGCAGCTCACAGAGATGAATCTGCATTATATAGCAGGGTAAGAAAAGAAAAGGTTTTCTTCCAGTCTGGCTCGGAAGACTTCTCGGACTTCTGAATGGTCAAACACAGTTTTCGGATTGCAGACTTCGCTTCATCAGGCTGGATCAATATGCCGGGGAAGCCAAGTTGACCGTTTAATTAATCCCAGATCTACACAAATAATGCAAGGCAACCAACGATGATCTTAAAGTGATTTGCGACAAAGGCTCAATCATATGTCAGCCTCTCACTAGGGCTGAGACACCAACGCTTATTGAGGCGACCCCGGCATACAATGACGAAGCAGCAGGTGCTGTTGCCCATGTTGCGGCTCGCGACATGGCTGCTTGTTTGGGAGTACCGTCACAAAAAAAACAAAGAAGAAGCCAGAGGTCATCACGGTCAGGAAGAAAGCCAGTACCAAAGTCTACCAGAATGTCATCTCAACAGTGACGCCGGTTCCGTTTCACGAGCCGTCCGCTAGAGAGAGACATTCTGATCAGCACCAGCTATTTGGGTGTTGTTGGGTCGGTGACATTTTCCGGATATGAATATACAACAAAATATGCATACGTTCAAGATTTATGCCGTTCTCTAAACTTAATGAACACGTGTAATGTAATGTAACTGTAACGGTATCGAGAGGCGATGTAATAGTATTCAAATCCCCAAATACTGTCGTCTTCGCATCTTATCCTAGTAGTGTTTTCAGTGCTTCGCATTGCTCTGTGTGCTTTCTGCTCGCCCTATTAATACTAGGTGCTCTAGTTAATCCTGAACGCTCCTTCTACTAGATCTGCGGCCCTCATTATGCGGGTTGGATCCTCTACAGAAATAGCATCAGAACGCCCATTTGCAAATACATAATTTTCCGATCTATTGACACCGTGTCAGTGGAAAGTCCTGCTTAGAAGCGGAGCCTTTAAATACCCTAATTCGTCTCACATACGCCCCTCACATTCAAAGTTAATTCCTCGGCTAGTTTAGTTAGCACGTGTCATTTCGCGTGTTCTTCTCTTTCCCTCCTAAATGTCGGCGCCTCACATTCAAACTTTGGTCTTTTATATCTCTGTTGCTTTTGCTATGCTCACCACTCTATGTCATTACCGTGTCACCACTCTATGCTTTATTCTATTCATTTGCGTTATTTTGTTAAAATTGTTGTTGTTGTTGCTTCGGCTGCCGTTGTAGAATGTCCAGAGGGCGCGTCAAAATGATCATGGCCGCCCGTAGAGTTATTGCGAGGCGGTAAATTGCGTTTGTTTCGGTACCTGCTTTCGCCTCTTCTTTTCCAGCGTCGTGGTCACGTTGACGGTTGCAATACCAAATCTCTTTGCGCATCATTCTGCCATAGCTGCTAGTGGTGTGTCCTTGGTGTTTGTGTGCTTTCCTATTGTGGGGATCAGTAGAGAACGGCAAATTTGTGCCCGAGTGCCTTACCATTTGTGGCAGTTCGTGTCGATCCCTCATTAACCTGAAAAGAGGCCCTAACAGTGTGAAGCAAAGGACCTAATGACGCATCCTAGCTCTTCTGAACGCAGATGATGTCATACCAGCAGATCGCTTGCCTCTTCCAAGCATCTCCTGCCATTGCTAGTTCATATTTTGAATGTTATTTTGTATCACCGGTAATCGAGAATACTACAAATTTAGCGATTTTTTAAAATTACTTTGTAGGCTAGCCTCTGATTTACAAGACGAATTGTATATTCAATCAGACGAATTGTATATGTGTGGGCATTACAAACTGATGTTGCCTAGACTAAGCGTCACCAGACACGCCCGCTAGGTATATTGGCTTTGCTAATATATATATATATATATATATATATATATATATATTTATTTTTGGTATATTACATTATGTTTGTGGGACACATATTACAAAAGATTAGCGAAGCCAATGTGTCTAGCGGGTGTGTATTTTGACTATCACGTGTCCACCTTGTCTAGGCTAGGCCGACACCACTTCAGAAGTGTGCCCCGAACGGAGGCCGCGTTTCCACGTTGTATGTCGAGATCCAGACGTTGTTTAAAAAAGGACGACGAGCTGCTATCACCGGTTGACTGATTTAACAAACTGCCGACTTTGCGGATCAGCCGTCTGGTCCGAACACCAAATGCACCCAAGGTCTCAAACGCAAGAGGCCAGAATTCGTGGGGATACTCAATTGGTGAGTATTTTCTTAGCTTGCTGGTCTTCGCAAGATGGGCTGGCTGCATAACAGGCTTCGTATGCACCGCAACCGACCATATAAGGTGCTAGGGGACTAGTGCGCTAGCCATGGTTGTCATCTACCGGTCCCCGGTTCGATCCCTGTTGTTGATCGAATTTTCTTTGAGCGATGCTCATTGAGAATAGATGATTAACCATACCGCTGAGTGGCCATGCTGCCACAAGGACTGTTAGGGAAACCCTAAATATCTTAACATGTCCGGCCCTCGGTACATTCAAGATATACCTCAGGTTAAGTTCCAAGCCCGTAGGGGACGGAGGATAGTCTAGAATTAACAACAACATCCTTAAAATGTTTTTAATTCTAGGGAGTCGGTAACGGCTGCATCCCAAACCAGCATTTTGCCTCGCTCGAATGGTGTAAGTGTCATCCCGTCTGGACGCCTGCCATCCTCCTCGTAAAGACCCGGGGGTTCAAGGATGCACGGACGACCGCATGACCTAAGGGCTCTGCTGAAATTCTCATTGTTAGCGGCATTTCTAGGGCGTCGGCCTGTGCTGATGATATACGACAGGCCGTGATGTCCCAGTTTGTCGACGGGCTGACCATATTGACACCGATAGATGCTAACCGGGTCTGTCCCCAGTCGTAGGCCTACTGCTATGCGAATCGTCTCGACATCAAGAAGGGTTCCTATGGGTGCACTGGGAAGCGAGTGCAACCAGGCGCTTGAATCCTTGGCGGAAACGGCGTTTAGGCGAGCTCTGGTCGTGTCGTCGTCGGCAGCTTCATTAAAGAGCCGTCGTTGTACTTCAGAGTGCGAAGGGGCACTCCAGACGAGTCCGTGAGCGGCGGTCGGGTGTTTAGCTGATATATGTCTTGTGAGGCCACGTCGCGTGTACCGACCGTCGCATAGTGCACATTTACTAGTAGATGAAGTAGCGTGCGGCGCTTCTGCGCCTTGAGCTGTGCGATCATAATCATTTATGGTTGTACGATTCGTGGCAGATTGCCACTAACAGTAGCAACTGTAACAGCGGCTCCAAAAGCTATAATAAGGCCTTGAATTTGGCCGATATGTCTGGGCTTAAGTCTACAAGAATTTGGGTCAATCCAAAGGAGGTGCTTTTGGAGCAGGGCACAGCCGGAGCCGCTTTACGTGTGCGCTTGATGGGTGTTTTGCTTCGACGTTGTCTTAAAACGGGCGACCTTCGGCGGGACCGCCCTGTCGATCTCCTGCCTCTTCTGGTGGGGATTAATAGGGGAGCCGGTAGTATCAGCTGTGGTGTAGGGCCATTGTGTGACTGAGATATTCCGCGGACGACGCTAGCGTAAGGAGGTTGTTTTGGAACCTGAGATGTGCTGTCTACAGACAGGGCTGATGTGGGAGACACGTCGGTGATCTCGGCCGCCGGGTGCAGCACATTCACCTCTTGCAGCGTCCGGGCTTCGAGTATAAATTGGTTTCTTTCCCAGAGGTAAGCCAAGCGAGGACATGCAGATAAACTCGCCGTGTGAGCACCAAGACAGTTCATACATCTTGCTGAATTGGGGCAGCTTGCGGCTAGGTGTCCGGGGTGCCGCACTTTTTGCATACTTGGGGCACTGAGCACCTGTCGGCGAAGTGTCCCGGCCTTAAACACTTGTGACATAACTTGGGTTGGTCGGGCTCGAGAACTATAGAATATAAGAAATAATATATATAAGAAATATATATAAGAATATAAGAAATAATATATATAAGAAATAATAATATATAAGAAATACGGATGGCGGAGGTTGGCGCGTAAAGGAAATAATCACTTTACTGAGCATAACTCTGTGAGACAATCGTTTCACGTGATTGACTCCGAGCGATGACAGCTCGCGTTGTATCTCTTCCTCGGTGATTGACACTGGAACTCCGTGTATCCTGGCTTTAAATGTCGATAGGGATGGGCTGTGTGCCACCACCGGTAGGTTCCCTAGGGCTGAAATCGAAAGCACCCGGCAAGCGCCTTCAACTCGCGAATTCCACACAAAAATGGTCGCCGGATGTTCTGCATCCGGGAGCCACGTTGTATATGTGTTTATACGTTGATAACAGCGAGCCTTCAAGAAACTCTGCTGAGGCTTCGCCTTTAGATGGTTCTCTCCGGAAAATCACCTTGAAAGTCCCTAGTTCGCCAGACGATATACTCTCCTTTAGTTTAGCTAGGCTTTTCTGCTCACGGGATGCAGTCAGTTTTTCCCTGCAAGTCACCACACGAGCAAAACCCGTCGTCATTAGTCTCAACAACTTTGTCGTCTTCAGCGCTTGTAGAGAATGAATTACAACTTCTTGCGCTTAGAGCCTATGACGCGCTCTTCTGCCGTGACACTTCCAGCGCATGGATCAGGCGCGGGGGTGTTCGGTAAGGATGGGCTTGGTTCACCAGAAACATCCATTGCCGGCGCATCGCGGGTGTTTGCTGTGACCTCCTTCGAGGCATCGGTCTAATCAGCACACGTACTAGCGTCGGCCGAGCTTTGGCGTAACCTGGATATATCCAGAGTAGGCGACGGGGCAGTACCACCCCTGCTGGGCAGCAACGTGGCTTTTGCAGGCAATCGATAAGTTTTAAACTGATAATTTCAACTAGGTAAAACGTATATATATATATATATATATATATATATATATAACCCTAATTAGCTATTCTCACTGGAAGAAAAAACGTAAATGTTATTGCTGTTTGTATTTTCCTTCAGACATGTAGGTGCATTATTGAGGCATTCTCGCATACATCCTTTGTGGGTATAGCTCGTGGCCCACGGCACGTCACCAGATCACACAGAAGCTTCTACAAACGCAAAATAGTACATCAGTTAAGTAACCGGCAGTGCTTTCCCTTTTGGTTCTCTCTGCTGCTGCTGTTGTTGTTTTGGTACGCCGATGATTTAGCTGTTTTTACTGTCGTTTCTGCGTTGAAATTCTAGAGCCACGAGGAGTGATGGTGGAGTACGTCAATTATACATGCACTCAATCTCGAGAAACTTTCTGGAAAACCTTAATGACTCCGCAACCACGAATTGGATCACCATAGGCTTGGTACCAAAATTGAATTGTAGTTTTATTAACCAATGATTGGTTTATGAATATACATCATAGACATCACGTTTCCAGAGTTGAGACAACGGAATTGCTCTTTGCTGCAACGCTTAAGGTAATATAGATTACACGGGCGGCCACAAAGTTTACATATACAACCCATGAAACTTCTCGCGCGCACAGATCTTCAGGTGGAAGCCGTGGACGGCAAATCCAGTGAATAGATGCCGGAATTGGTACCAAAAGTATCGTCATGAAATATATTTGCCTGATGTATGTTAGTTTTGGGCGGTAAAGGTTGTAACATTATAATGCTGGTGTATTGAACGTAAAAGCTACGCGATGTGCTTAGTGTAGGAGGACTTGTTGTCTCGCAATCGCATATTTTGTGCCCCTATGTCGGGTAACAATACCAGTGTCATACATTTTAGTCATTTCACGAAACAAGACTTCCCCGAGACCATGTTCTATTGAGACAAATATTTGCTTAACAATATGCAAACAAATATTTGCTCTAGGAGACCCTGTATATATATATATATATATATATATATATAGAGAGAGAGAGAGAGAAATCATATATAAGGAGTCGGTACGACTGGAGCAGCAATGCGATGCGTGTCATTCGAAAGTAGCTAGTTCCAGTTTGTTTAGTGCTTTGTATACAGTCATTGTTTCTGTTGTGGCTGTTATAAGGCGATTGTTGTTATGATTACATTGTTATATTCATAATGACCACACAATTGCAATTTTCGTGCGTGTTTTCATGCAAATATGGTTGTCGCGCGAAAGAAGAGACAGAAAAGAAAACGATTGATCATGTGCATGTTTAGCACAAACAAAAAATATTTTTCTCGTATTATCTTGCAGTCACCAGGTTAGGCTGCCACCACCACCACCGCCACACTGTTCACGTGATTCTATCAATTATAACGCAGTGCTTCATTCTGATGAATTCAGCTGGATTCCGAAGTCGCCGGAGAAGTCGTCGTGACGAAATACATTTTTTTCGAGGTCTCTGTGTGGTCTGTATATGGCACACTCACTACGTTTGATTTTTAAATGACTTGTATGACTTGACTCTGGAGAATGTCCGGAGTTACTAACAAGTTGTATAGGTGCACTGCCAGTAAGGAGAGCATGGCTGGATTCAGACCGAACAGCTTTAGTGTACGGTCGCTCCCGCTGTATTAGTGGCGAGCTTCGCCTGCTCCGTTTTGTTGTACAGCAGCTTTCTTGCACTTCACTTTTTGCGAAAGTCGCCTTTATTCTCATTCATAATCTCGTAGGCGAAGCGGGATACGGCCGTTTATTTCGTCCAATCGCGGCCCCTGCGTCAATTCGCGGCATCATGCGTTCCCCCGAGTTCTCCAAAATCCCCTCAGTAGTTTGGTGTCCACCTGCTTCGGTGCCCTTTATCTAAACGGACCAGGTGGTCCCTTTCATATTTTTCCATGATTTTAACTTCGATACCTAGCTTTTCCGATTGAACTGCAGTTCATGTATTTTTGATATTCCGCCGTATACACGAACGACCTGCCGTTCATTAAACCAGTGGTAATGGTGACGGTGCTGTTGTTGGTCGAGCCCCTTTCTTCCTCTGCCTGCTATTTTCCACTCTGAGCTATGTCTGTTATAGACTTCGTGTTGCGATAATGATTAACGATTGATCGATGCTGTTTTCACTTATCGTGGCTTAAAGTAACGTAAGATGGACCAATCAAGCGCTTTACGCAATGATACAGCTGTGGAGGGAGATGGATCAGGGGGGGAGGAGAGTACTGTTCGAAAATTGGCGCGTCACGCAAGTGTTTGTCGTCTGCAGCAAGGCCGTCTCATGCGTTTCATTCTCATTCTCATTGGTGTGTGTCTGAGATGTTGTTGTTGATATACTTGATATGAATGTCGTCGTCGTCATCGGCTCTCTGTAGTCCTATTGATATATAATATGCGTTCGTAAATTCTCGCTCGTATGTGTGAGCGATCAGCAGCCGCAGCTGATATGCGATTGTCACTGGTGTCGTAGTAGTAGAAGTTCTTAGTAGATGAGCTTTGGGTGGTGTCGTTGTTACAGCAATTGTGCGTTGTTGTTGTTGTTGTTGGTCTCATTGGGTCATTTTGCTATCCACCGTCTGTCCACCGTCATAAATCTATCCGTCTAGTTATCATGATTCATTTATCATTCATTTATCTGTCAAGAATCGATCTTTCATCACGCATCGCAAATGAAGTAACAACGCCAGATGTCGTCATCAGTCGGGACAATCGGGCAGGCCATCATCATCATTATTACCAATATGATTATTATTATTACTATCGGTAGTAGAACGTACTTTTCCCGAGAGAGGCAGACACAGCGGTGAACGAACGAACGCCTGTACGCACTCTGTCCATGATTGTGTCTACACGGCGCCTGTGATGAACTCTTTTTGATGGTGTATGACTGATGTGTTCTGATTCTTCTTGGTGCCATTGCATGCTGTATGTGTGACTACGATGACTGTGGTTCCGCTGCAACAACAACATCAACAACAACAGCAGCAGCAGCAACAACAGCAACAACAACACCAGCCGCAACAACAACAGCAGCAACAAAAACAAGGTCTACTACAGCACGACTTAGTGCCGTTATTGTGTCGCTGTTGTGTTCAAGCTCATCGGTAAAGTGGTTCGGCGACCGGTATTCGGTGTGCCATCATCTATCTGTACGCGCTGCAGCATCTTGACTGGTCTCGACTCGTTGTTTGTGTGTTGAAGCTGTCCGGCTGCCTTTGAGGTCGTGAAGTTGTCCGTTGCCACTGTGTATATAGTGTGTGTGTCTCCGTCTTTTGAGTACTTGCGAGGAATTCCGTTATCACACTCGTTATTGATGGCCAGTGATTTCGACAACCCTCAATCATCATCATCATCAACGCCGTAGCGATCGCTCGACCGTTCTGGTAGAGGAACAGAAGTTATGCGGATGGTTTGGTTTGCTTGCTAATTGCGCAATTATCGGATTTGCTGTGTCTCTGCGTTTGCAATTCGTTGCAACTCTCTCTCTCTCTCTATCTCTCTCGCTTTCTCTGTATATATCTAGTTCTTTTACTCTCTGTCACTCTTGGTCAATGCCTGGACGAGGGTGAATGAATGATTCAAGTAAGATTTGCTTTGGAAAAGAAAACTAGATTTAGACTTGCTCAGCAACAGCAACAACAACAACAACAACAACAACTTGAGAAAACGACACGTCCAGCCGTGACGACGACAGGTCTTTCCGAGCGAACTGTCGTGCTGAAATGTGCGAGTTATGCGCAGCGTCAGCTGCAGAAGATCGAACGAGAAGCAGAAGAATAGTAAAAGCTATGATGCACCAATAACAACTGTGACAGCAACAACTACAACAACAACAACAACATCGTCATCGTCTCTACGCCGGCAACGAACCCGAAGCAACAACGACGACGACGACGACAACGACAACAATAACAACCACAACATTGACTGACGGGGCAGCACCCACCTGCATCAAGGAGAAGGAAACTAAACGCCAGAGGTACATATGTATTCCTTGTTAGCAGTGATCATATGTTTTATGGTTGGAGATGTCAGCTGGCCATAGCAAATATAATAGCAGTAGCGCACGTTCCAATCCTTAGTATATATATATATATATATATATATATATATCTGTACATAGTTCATATTATTATTCGTATGTATCCCATTTTGTATAGGCTGTTTAGTCAGCTGGCCATAGCGATAGTAGCGCTCGTTCCAATTCTTAGTTGTTTTCAGATATATATATATATATATATATATATATATATATAACTGTAGATGATTCACATTTTCGTTCGTATGTATCACAGTTTGTATGGACTGCCTAGACTACAGTCACCTTATATATATAAGAGATCAGGTTCGTATATACACCAGCTCTGCTGCGTCCACAGCTATACCTCCTTTATCCTGCAGTTGGGTTGGAATTGTAGCATAATTTGAGTTACTCAGTGTGTTTAGAATATGGCGTAAAACGAAAGCTATACAGTGGTACGAAACTTCCTTTAAGCTGCTGCACGGGAGCGAAACGTAGACTGCTAAGTACAGACACGTCTGAACGAAATTTTATATATATAGAAAATCTCTCTCTATATATATATATATATATATATATATACGGAGAGAGATAGTGCGATTACATAGTGCGGCCGCGCATAGTAAGAGGCTAGTGCGTTAGCCATTGTGGTCATCAACCGGGGTATTGTCGGTTCGATCTATTTTTGATCGGATTTTCTTCGAGCTACGCTCATTGAGAATAGTTGATAAACCATATACCGGTGAGAGTCAGCGACCACGCTGCCACAAGGAATGTTCGGGAAACTCTAGATATCTTAATATGTCCGCCCAGATATAAAAGTATGACAAGTGTATTTAGGTAGAGCCTAGCTGTTGGCCAAGCGAATAATAAATCCATCCATTCATATATGCATAACGCTGATCTCATGACAGCAGGCACATAAGAAATGACGTCATCATTATCATATATATATGGGTCGGTGGGACTGTGTGACGAAGATGTCCTATGGCAAATAAATAGTACGTTACTCCTGGCATGACAGGTTTTTTTTTAATCGAGTATATGTTCCAACCAGTTAAATTTAAATAACTTTCGTTTTATAATTAATCGCTATGACGTGGCTGGGTACTGTCCAGTGCGGCGACAGTGAAGCTCTGGCAGAAATGTTCCTGCAAGGAGTGTATCCGCTCGATGCAAACGAAACTGGACAGCAGCGAATGTTGGGAAAATACGTAATGTTCCGGACGCGACCGAGCCGGAGTTAGTTACATCTTAACTTTAACGCGGGCGGAACTCGAAGCTCGATCTTGGACTTATATTTGACGTTCGCTAATATTCGAATGCAAATATATTCGATCGCTGGGCTCAATTTGGACTTACGATGGTCCACATGCAGCCATACACATTGAATTGTGTTTCCCAACATTTCAAAAGAGATTGTGCAGCTACAGGAACGACCTCGAAAAGTCGGCAAATCACCGGCAAACATACGTTAAATACAAACGTTTAATATCACGCCGCTTAAGGCCATGTCTGCTAATCGTTCTTTAATTAGAGTAGGGTGCCAAGCTATCTAAAAGCAATATTACATTATACTGTTTCAGTGCAATTTCTCATAGAATGTGCATATATATATATATATATATATATATATATAATTTCAATTTTTACCTTTTACATGTAAGCAAATAAAGCTGTAACTAATAATATATATTTATATATATATATATATATATATATATATATATAGCAGATCTTGGAGAGGCATTGTGTCGTAAGAGGACCCATGTCATCGTTTCAAACGCAAGCGGCTGAAACTGGTCGTTGTGCACCAAGGTATGGCTATTTACGGACTTTGCCTTGTTCCGCAAGTTCAGCGGCATGTCTAGGGCGGGAAGTGGGTCACCCACTATACTATAGAGGGCTTAAGTAGTGATACGGTAAGCGTCTCATCGCAGACTTGCCTGCACTGGGGGCTTGTATGGTGTGCACATTCCTACCTACTACGATGTCTTCGAAATTCAATTGTAAGCGTTGTCTGCTCTTGCCCTTGAACATTGGCGCTCCATGGTCAAATACCTGAGCTTGTTTCCTATAGTTTTGGTATTGTTGTCGTTGTGTTATTTTTATTTGATCTTCCTTCTTCTTCTTCTTTATCTGCGTTATCGGTTGCGGTTTTACTTATTCGAATCGGCCCATAGGCGCAGCTGGACGAGTCACGCCATTAGCGCATCACGGGTGTCCTTAATATGCTTATTTTTTTAATTAATCACATGCATTCTTTCAATGAGGACTGGTAGTAGCAACACCATGTAGCGTGACGATCACTCGTTGTACATTTATCGCCAGCACGCGGTGTCGGAGGGATATTAGGGGCGCAAGCAACGGACCATTCTTATCGTGTAAAGATACTGTAAAGTTACATTGCCATTCTTATCGTAACGATTGTGGCTGGGGATGCGATGAGTGATGATGTTAGGTTGTGGCGCAAATGCGTGTACCGACCATGACTAATATGATGTACAGTACTGTTTAGCGTTATTGGAATACGCTGTTATAGCTCGTTCTCACATCTGTCCAACGAACGCCAAGACAGAGAATTGTCGCTATCGAGGTTTTAGCTTGGTCATTGAGTTGGGTTAAACTTTCTCTCTCTCGTGCGTACACTTTCGTCCATGTCCAATGTGCATCTCATTCTCTGTCCGATTCCTTTCTTCAATAATTAATAGCAGTTGAATCGATTTTTTTTTTTTTTTTTTAATTAAATTAAAAAAATCTCTTGACAACTGGAATAAGGTTAATGTTCATAAACACATAGGATTGTCAGTGTCGAGCTGACGACACTATTTGCAGCATACATGCATGGTGGCAGCTATGCAACATAAATCTAGGATAGGCATCCTGCTTCTGAGACCACTATCTCGTAATATCTCTCCGAACTAAGAAACGTTGGGAGTGGACCAGCTGCAGCTTAGTTAGAGCACAGTTCTTGTCTCACAGTATTCACTGCACGTACGGAAAACATGCCCATATCTGTATAGTGTGCATGCCATTAAGGCGCTTGGGTCGGCCGGGCCACTAGCGTGCAGACCGTTGAAGTAGTTCGAAGTAATGCCATACGGTTTCAAGTCTAATAGGACCGGGAAGGAGCACGA
>QVRM01006435.1:0-62995 GCA_003439945.1 Dermanyssus gallinae
TTGTGCTGTATGCTTTATGATGAATCACACTCTTCCCTCAGAAAGTTAAAGAGAGCAGTAAACTCTTTAGGCACTATCTGATTACAGGTATAACTAACACGAAAAGTGTGTTGCATTAGGATTTTGTTTGAAGGCTTTAAAAATATATTTCTAATTCGGCAATACGCATCGGCAAACAGTTTGCACTTCGTAGACGTTAGTTGGGAGCGTCTATGTGATTTTTAAATTACCGTTGTATATATATATATATATATGATTTGGGTTGCTTGCATTGGCAGGGGCTCAACGTGCACTATTACGAGTTCAATTTTCCGAAGTTCGTTTGGAACCTGGCCGATTGGGTTGGCACAACACACGGCGAAGAGGTAAGGGCGACATTCGCAACGAGCACCTCACAAGTCGTGATTTAGGTCACGTTACCAATGTTACATCATCATCCTTTTAAATTGCTATTACAACAACGTGGCTACACGCAACGATGCGTAAACTGTCTGGGGAGGCTCTTAATAGTTGTTTTAAGCTAACATAGATGAGATCGGGCACATTTATTTTTTGCCGTCACAGTGCTCATGGACGGTCAAAACGTACCAACCTCGATACTTGCCAAACCGGAGCGATATTACAAAACAATTTGTAAGATTGGGCTGAAACTGGCATAAGCAAAAAGAAAAGTGTATGCTAAAGGTATTTTGTTTTCAGATCCCTTTCGTATTCGGGCATCCGTTATCCGGACTTCAGCCCAATACAACTGAACGGGAAAAGTCGGTTTCCAAGGAAATAATCTCCATCTGGACAAATTTTGCCAAGACGGGGTTTGTACACTTAATTTGTTTCATACTTCTTATATAAGTTTCTTCTGTTAACAAGTGCCGCAGCAATGTTGTCTCTAATAAAGTAAGATGATAGTGATCATAATACTTACCATACTTAAATTAAACCTTACTCCAAAAAGGCGTGCTATAACCAGGAGACCAAATTGGTAGTTGGCTCGACTCAAGCGACTTCCGACGATAGGGCGATTTATACTGACTTCAGGAGATGTCACTTTATACCTGAAGCTAGGAAAATATTCCACTGGGTGACGAGAATATCGTAACACCGTTTTGACGCGTTGTGGCGAATCAAGGGTACGTCTTTATTTGTATGCGCATGTTAGCTCCCATAAAAAATGAGCAGTAACGATAACGTATCCGTCGTATTGTAAAACCACGCTTCACCTAAAACGCGTCTTTGAAGCGTTTTTTAACGTTTTTTGACAGTTTAGTTTTGCCTAACAGTCCCTTGTTATGCTTGTCAAACATTGCGTTACAGGAAGGTACCTGCTAAGGTTGGAGGAGTGCCGTGGCCTGTCTACACCGACAAGGGCCAGGTAAGTGGATTCACCGTAAGGCGAACAGAACTTATAACATCTTGATGCAACCTCGTTGGGTTCTGTTCACCTCTGTTCCTCAATGCCAAGGTAGACTATTTCGGATACTAATCTACCGGCTCCATAAGCGGAACTTCATGGTTTTCGTCTTATTTGTAAGTGAGGCTGAGACTGTTCTGTATGCTGTACATCACAAGTGACCGCAAATATCTCTTTAGGTCAACATATACAGGGCTGTGCATCACGAGGTCATCTGTGTACAGCGTGATGTGCACGCACGGGAAATGGTCCCGGATGGTGAATAGTAGACCATAAAAAAGGCAACGGACTCACGTTATTTCCCGGTGGGTAACATGTAGTCTGCTGGAAGGCGTGGATTAGATTCACCGAAGTGCCGCCGAGAGCAGCGAATAATCCTTTGCCCTACTCCAGGAGCAGCCAGCTTGTCGAACACAATTTACCGCGGTGCTGTGTCAAAGCTCGATTTCTGGTCATCAAACACATCAGAGAGTGGCAGATGCTTAAAGCCGATTGAGGTTTCATCTCCTGGAGTAATTCTAAACTTGTCGGAAGCCTGGTTGCTTTGGTAGTGTTACATCCTGTATTTCATAAAATAATGAGAGATGACCCGCATATATATATATATATATATATATATATATATATATAAAGAAAATTTGCCTTTACTTTATCCAGGCCTGTCTAGATGCGCTGCCGACAGACAGTCATATATGAATGTGATGCCATATGGCTGCCGTCAGAGGAGCCGTCTTTACGGAGAGTTTTTGAGAGAAAATTATGAATGCCGTAGCGTATGTACTATTGCTGACCGTTACACAAAGGCTGACAAATTATACCGGAGGTCCATCCAAACAAAATTTGTCTGATTGTTGCAATCGGCCCCCAAGCGGAATTTCATAGTCATCGTCGTGTTGACGTTGATGGTAATTCCATTCTGTGTGCTGTGCGTCATAAGAAATCGTGGACAGCTCTTGCCGTCTCTGATGAACGTAGACACGGCTTTAGATAACAAGTGACCGCGTACAGCGTGATAACTCAGTCAGGTACATGCGGCTCTTTCTGGAAGGTCGCTAGACGATATCGATTCCCCCTTCTGTAAACGGCATTTTGGACATAAGCAGATATTGGCCAGCACAAGAGAGATATACTTACACTCCCGCCGCCAACGGAGGTTACGCGTTTGCATATGGCAGGAGCGCCCGCCGCCCGAATTGACAGGCCAGTAGGTCCCCTCTCCTTTCCCCTTATCGAGGTTCAGAAGGGGGATGCCACATTACTCCTACCCGACGATTGAACGCGATCACCTTGCGATTCCGCGGTACACTCCGGAATATACTCACCCCTCGAAGGATGGCTAGGCCCACTTCAGAGCAGGGGGCATTCACCGCTGTGAAGGGCAGCAGTGAACACAGATGGTCCACTCGCCGGGAGGTCTGCTTTCATGTGACGCACTCCCATCTCATTGTGCCTAATAAGCCAAGGCAGCAGGCGTCCCAGTCGGTACCACCGGGTTGACCGGGACGTTGACCGATCGGCCCGGGTTTAGTCCGTTTCCCGTGTTATAAGTTAGCCTTAACAGCCCTCGAGTGAGCCACACAGTACGACAATAGGTATTCGTTGCCACACAATCTATTACACAATCTAATCTAATATATCGTATGCCTTGCCTCCCGCACCAACAAAAGTGACCTCGGGAATGTTACTATCGGGAGTTGATACATCTGACTAACTTTCTATTGGCGCGTGAAATACCCGCAGCACGCATAACTCGCGCGCCGCGGGCATCAACGCTGGAAAGAGAGTCATAGTTACTCCCGCAATACCAGCCAGTGCCAAATAATCTTGAATACGCATATGACGCGAAACTTACCTTCCTGAATTCTCTAAAGACTCTCACACTCATCGCACATTGTTTGTACCACTTTTCGACGTTTATCCTCGCCGAAGCCTAGACTTTAGTGATTTGACTATTGTTACTGCACGTTTACATTACCTATACATTTGCAGTTTTACTTGTCAGGTCATTTTTTATCGTAGATATTAAAAAATGCAGTAAAATCGCGGTAAAATACAACTTATGGCTGTGTTTATGATTTATGTTAATATTTATACTATTACAGGTAGATGTAAAGAGCAGCTCGTCATGCGTGACAATATCCTAATCAGACTACGGTTCTCCTGTGTGTGCTTTTCTAGGCATATCTTCTATACGGACAGACGAAGAACGCAGTAGGCAAAGGTCCCAACGAGCGGATGTGCAATTTCTGGCGCAAGTACATTCTTGAGTGATTCTTGATGCAACATTGAGAGGTAGACAAACCAAAATCGACCCAGTGTGCGTGTACTAAGCAAGAAACACGCCGGTTGCTTTCACTTGCAGCCACGCATTCGCGCACCAGGGCCCGTAAACGATCTACGCTGTAATGCAAAACACTTTTGTGTACACTGTATCATAAACAAATGTACATAACGATTCGGTAATAAGCTGCAATTTGATATTAGTTAGCCCAAGTTAGAGTTGTCAAGCGCCGCGTTGGACAAACCTGCGTCGGTAAAATCACAAATATGTTTTGTCCGAAGCAAGCAATTTGCGGAGCCATTCTATCACCAGCAACCAGAAGACTTGCTTTTCTGTGAGCCATGCAGCGTTCCTACTCGATGGAGTGTGGTGCGTATCTAATATGTATATATATATATATATATATATATATTAAGTGTGAGGACCCCACGTACACGATTATGTTGTCTAACCGCTTTTTCGGTCCAATGTTTTTTGTACGATTTCAAGCACATAATGTATAACTTCCGGTCACATATGACGAACCTATCTATCAGATGTATATATATATATATATATATTAGTAATAATGCCTGTGCATTGTGTAGTTGCTTTTATTGGATGGCAGTACTATTGTTGTTACAGTTTACGCAACCTTACAATTCAGTTGCATGTAGCCATGTAGAGAATAATAAATAAACTAGTATTTACTGCGTTATATTTACAGTGAAGGTCACATTGTTCTCATTATGTATGTAAGTATATTTTTACATATTCATTATTGGAAATGGTAATGACCATCTCTTATAAAGACATCTGTGCTATTCGGTTTTTCATAGATTATTTTGATTAAAACGCTTTTGTATTGGCCATGAAAGGGGATATGATAACATTTACAACAAATACACAAATTATCTGCTGAAATATCGTTCGGGACAATTTTAGTTCTTATTCGTTCAAAAGCTTCACAAATCTCCAGGGATCCAGGTGCGACACTTTGGCACTGGTAGACTTTATAGCAGGCCCCAGGTGGCGGAGCTGTGGAAGACGTTAACGGTCTGGCTGACCGCCGGCGAGGCGCCGGATGATGCCAGATTAGAGTAGAATGTAGGATCGGTGCAAACACCCGCTTCTATGGATTCGAAGCAATACCTACGCAGTTACCGATCATTGGGTGTGGGGGGAATCGTGGCAAACCCTGCCCGACACGATGTTGCTTGTACCCCAAACGTTATGTCAAAACAGGCCCCCGTTCTTAATAATGCGGCGCAGCTGTCTTATGTCAGCTTCCTTATACAGCTCAATTGCGGATTTAAGATTGAAAATGTGTTTTTCCATTCTTTCACTCTTTCCAGTAATCCAAGATCACCCAGCCTTAGAGGGTTCCACACCTGGCATCTGTACATAAATAATAACACAATATGCAAATAAACTATATTTATTAAAATGACATTTAAGTGTTACACAGCGAGATGTAATTAACTATCAACACTAGGGCTTGTGGGGAGCGCTACCAGTCGAGCTTATCCTCGAGGCAGCCCCTCGTTGTGCCCATTATTGCTGCCGCATTGCCGTGTTGAACTGCCAGCGATAGTCGCTGAAGTAGAAACTCAAGTGCTCTTTTCCCCTGTTGCCAGTTCAATTTGTTTGCCAATCTTCTGTAAAAAGCGACCATGCCTCAGGGCCGGGCCCCCCGAGTGTCTCGAATACTAGCGGCACGAAAATGAACTCGTTGGCGAGCTGGGCATATTTGTTGGTCTTTAGACGCTCAGCCTTGCGTGCTGCGGAGCCAGCGGAAGATGCACTGGCCTCCAGGTTCGACGGGGCGAGCGTGTCGGTGATAGTCGCATCCCAAACAAGCGCCTTTCCCCTTTCAAAGGGATAAGGGTGAGACCGTCTGGTCTTTTTCCATCGCTTCTCAGGAGGCCGGCGGGCTCTCGGATGCACGGTATTAGAGCGGATCTGAAAGTCCTGGCTGTAATCTCATTAACCTCGCTATGACGGCTTTGGCGTCCTTCGCTTCTAATGCAGGACAACCCGTGAGTCTCCCAGATGTCTACCTGTGTTCCACACGGGCAACCGGTGTTCCTCGGTTAGCCTTGTCCCCAACCTCAAACCAATGCACAGACGAAAGCTTTCGTGATCTAGTAAGTGCCTAGGTTTGAGGAGGGGATGGCTTGGAGCCATTTGCTAGCTCCTTTCTGGACGACCGCACGTAGTCGGGCTTTGTCTGCCGTGGTTAGTGCGTCAGAGAACAAGCGCTGGTACTTCATGGAGACGATGAGGTCTTCATAGGACCTCTGCAGGTGTTTGTGTGTCTCCGGGAGTAGGCCTGCGAGGTTCTTGAACTTCGTATCTGCAACTTCTTTGGTGTCGTGGAAAGCCTGCAGGGCCATGGGTGGGCTGATGTGCCGAACAGTGCTCTCTGAGGCGTGTAATGAAGAAGCGTGGCAGCTCGCTGCTAGGTCTGCTGTAGAACGAATCCCCAGGCCTCCGAATCTAAGGGGGAGAGTAGCTTGAGCCCAGTTGTTGTCGGCCAGAGTAAGATTAAGAAGGTCACTAAGGCTGATCCTTAGGCTTTCGTCCAGGCCCCGAAGCAAATCTTGGTTTGGTCCGACGTCCGTGCTGCGGAGGATATGGACGATTCTTGCTGAGTCCAGGGACGATTTCAATAGGTGATACGCGCTGTGGGGACTGAGCAGGTTTAGCCGGGTTAGACGGGAGCGGAGGCTCTCTATCCTACCTGCGAGTTCCGGACGAATGGCGGCAGACCCCACTGGGGACCCCAGGAGCGTCATGTCTGCTGCCTCGACGAGTTTGCACCCGGGAGGAAGAGCCTCCAAGGCGGATAGGTTAGGGTGACCTTTGTAGATAAGCTCGCACTTCTCGGAGTTGAGCTCAAGCCCGCTCTTCAGTCCGAAGTCAGCAACTCTCTTGATGTCTGCTAGTGCTACAGGTGCTTCTCCTCCAATAGTGCCGTCATCTAGGTACCAGAGGTTTAAGGGAGACTGGATAGAGTCGACCAGTCCCTTAATGGTTAAGCAAAACAGTGGCGGACCAAGGGGGTCTCCCTGCTGTACGCCGCTGCATGAGAAAATCGTCACATCATCAAGTGAAAGCTCCGACCTGGATCTGTAGGCTTGGTCAACCAGGGGGGCCGCCTCTGGCCAATCGACTAGAACTGTCTTCAGTACGTGGTCACGACGGATCTGGTTAAAGGCGTTCTTAAAATCGAGTTTGGCGACTACGAAATTGTTGGGTGCGCTGGCGACGAAAGCTCTTGTAGTGTGGACTGCGGCTTCGATGCCGTTAAGCGTATTGAAGCCAAGTTGGTGAGCTCCAAGCTTCTCGCGCACCAAATCTGCTCCTAGTATTACTGTGATCTTTGCCGCAAATCTGCGAAAAACTGAGGAGATGACGATTGGGCGAAGCGACCCACTCGGCTTTTTTATTGCGATGAGGCGTCCCCCAAAAAGAATAGGGCGGATGGCCTCAGGAACTGTGCCACTTCTGATGATGTCCACCACTTTTCCTAGGTCACGCAGTAACGGCTGGCAATATTTGCGTTAGTTGTGGCAAGGAGGTCTCTGAGATGGCGCGGCTGCAAGCCGTCCATACCTGCAGTGGACCCCGCCGGAAAGGTCCACACAGCCTCGCGGAGCAGTTCTGCACTGGTGATAGGTGGATCGGCGTACGGTGGTCTTGGAGGCAGGTCGAGGTCGGCCGGTTCTCTAGGATGTTTCGAAGTCATTTCCGTGTACGCATTGGCTGCGCAGACCGGGCTCCCCACAGAAAGCAAAGCTCTCGCGGCGCCTCCGATGTCACCTTCGCCTAGCAGCCTAATTGCTCGCCTGGCGGCAGCTTCATCGTCGTTACGTTGCTTGTTCCGATGCGCCCTTGGGACCGATTCGAATGGGGGCTCACGGCCTGATCTGTGGTCCTCGATTCTGTCTCTGATGAATGTTGCCCAAGTGAGATTGTTCCGCTTTCGGGATGGGCTTCTATGCACTGTATGCGCAAACAACAGTAGGTTGGCCCAGCTGCGTGTGTCGTTGTTAAGGTGCACTAGAGAAAGTGTGTCGGCCAGCGGTGCGGCCACTGCAGGCCGGGCGCTTTTGGGGATTGTGTCTAGTCGTTTTTATGCCTTTGTGTACTCGACGAGTTTGTTACGCAGGTGGGTGCCATCGACGTCGTCGACGGGGTAGCTGGCGGGGGGGCAGGAGTGAGCGATCGGTGCCCGAGTGCGCTGCCGTCATATGCCGTTTGATTCCCCTGCTTGTAAAGCTCTTTTGGCAATGCGTGCAAATAACCCTGTTATTGAGGGGAGCGGGGGTTAGACTACCCGTACCCGGCCCGAGGCTGGATTGGTAGTCCACCTGCGGGGGGTCGTCCGAGTGGCTCGGACCGGCCTTATTTCCGGAGGCGTCTTGGGGCATGGCGCTTAGGACCAACGGGTTTCTTCACTTCGAAAGCTGATAACAGCCTGATGACTGGACCCAGAAGATTGGCAAGGTTACGAAGTGCGCTGGCTGCCTTAGGGTCGAGCCCGCTTAGCATCTTTGCAGCGCTGGCGAGTCCTGCGAGGGGGTCTGCCTTCCGATTAGAACGCGCCCTCGATGGCGGCAAGTCTATCCAGGTCGTGCCAGAAGCTCGGCGACGTCTCATCTGGCGGGGGCGTTGGCGTTTCGTAGGTTTTAATGCCTTGAGTGGGGCGAGCGTAATGGTCTTATCGGACGTACCGTCGGAACTGGGGGCAACAATCTCACGGACCACTGAGGCATAGGAACGAGGAACGTTCTCCCCTGTCTCGCACGGTGTCGGATTTGGCCGGACTACTGGTTTTTCTACGATAGTGGCAGCAGGGTAGTCGGACTGGACCTGGCGAAGAACACGTGCACCGGTAATAATCTTGCTCTTTTCCCAAGCTATTGCGTAAACCGGACACGAAGAGGACGCCGATCTGTGCGCACCTCCACAACTTGCGCATTTTGGAGCATTTTTGCAGTCCTTGACTAGATGTCGGTTACTGCCGCAGTTCACACATGCCACTTGGCCGCTACATGCAGATGCGTGATGACCTAAGCGCTGACATTTGAAGCATCTAGTGGGACGTGGTGGCTCGACTGTCACCGCGTGGGTCTGAAAACCGAGATACACGGTGGCCGGCGGGGCCCCTTTGAATTTGAGTAGCACCTTCCTTGTAGGAATAGTAGCTTGTTGTGGGCGGGGACCTGTTCGTCTGCAAATGCGCTTGACTTCTATAACGCCGGCGGGGCTAAGTTCCTGCAGAATCCCTTCTTCCTGAAAGTCTGGGCTAACATGGCTGATGCCACCCCAGATATTGTCAATATTCCTTGATGTCGCTTTGACTTGCAACCCAGCTAGTTCAGTGATGCCCATTAATTTGCGTGCGCCCTCGAGCTCATCGACGGTAGCTGAGATTTGTCCATTCCGTGTCGAAATGTTAGCGTCTGCCACTTTTAGGTGTAGATCCTTGCACATTCCTAGCATGTTGCCTCCGGGCAGTGTGCTGCCGTCCTCAGCTGCACTGAAGGTTACGCGGAAACCTTGTGTACATCTGATTCTACCATTTGCTTAAGCTTTGCTAAGGTTTCTTCATTTTTTCTAATATTGCGCTGCCTGCTTTTATTTACAACCTCCTTGAAACCTTCTTCTTCTTCCTGTTCCTGAGGTGCCGCCTCGGTGTTGATAACCTGCATTGAGTCTTGGGCATCGCTACTCAGTCTCGCACGTTTCACACCGAGTTGTCGACATTCCTTAATGTCCGCGGGCGCTGTTTTGCCATCACTTTCGCACGTGGGCGATGCGGCCGCCTTTGACGTATCACAATCTGCCTCGGTGTTGCTCTCCACGGAGGTGGTGGTCGTCGTCAGTCGTGATATGTCAAGCGAGTCTTGTGGCTTATCCTGTACGGATATCACGAGCTTCGGCATGTCTGTGTCGTAAGAGGCGCCGGAATGTATATGCAAATTGTACAGTTTTAAATAGGCAGATATTGTTCTTCTAGTCCTCTAGTTGCACAACAGTCAACATTTCGCGGCAACATGTGTAACCTGCTCAGTAAATGTCAATAACGTCGAGAATCGTGACTGGAGACGTGGGAATCCAACATGAATGTTGGATTCCCAGTTAATTCAGTTAATGACAGTTTTTCCATTAGTTCACCTATTGCTAATCCTTAGCTATCCATCGTCGGGCTTCCCCATATTGTGTTTTTGGCGTTAACATCTTCGGTGATTATAATGTTTGAAAATTTTGAGTGCGGCTTATATCATTGATATATCAACTTCTCTGTTTGTTGAGAGGTACGTTGTTATTATATTAAGAGTCTGTTCCATTTTTATTTTGACACCTGGTATTCTCGCACCTGGTATGTGAGGCAGCTATAATCTGGATTGATTGATTGATTGATTGGTTTATTTGCTTGATAAGTGTGTGTACACATATCACCCTTTTATATCAGGGGCATGATGAATATCATTTCTAACCAGAATCGAGGCTAAAGAAGTTGATGAATTCATTATTGACGTTGTATCTTCATAAAATACGTATCCCTCAGCAATGCCGTTGTTTTTAAAATTGCCTTCGTTTAGGCAGATCACAGGCAGTTTATCTTGTATGCACATTTGCCGTATTGACGGCAGTGTTTTCGTGTGGCCCCATCCATAATTCCAGTGCGCAAGAAACTAGACATCTGAATGCTTTTGCGCTTCCAGCTTCTAAGAGTTCTACCAACTTGGCCACCTCTGGGTTCTCCTGAAACCACGGCATAATGAAGAACTTAATGTCTGACCAAAAGGTCTTAAGTTTGGCTGCTCCTTCTGCAAACCCAGATTTTGATTTGTGTGTCTTGTCTTTACTTAATTCCTGTCCTAGCTTTTTTGGCTTTTCGCTTTTTGGAGATGTCTTCTTAGATGTCTTTCCGATTTCGGGGACAACTGGAAGCTTGCAAACTACTTGTTTGCCACCATCTGGCAGAACTTGAACTAGTTGACGTTTAACTTTTTTTTTTATATGCTGAAACCTCTTAGCATTAATATGGGGGATTACGGAATTCGTGATGAATATGCGTCACCACAGCCAGTGACTAGTGTGGGACTCACAAACCCACTAACACCCGCCTGCCTTCCACCCCCAGGGCACGGTAACTGCTAAGCATCGCTTTGTATCCATGGGAGTGGCCAGTTTGCCTCTCCTCCCTACTCCAGCCTTTCTACAGTCGCCCTAGCCCGCTTTGGTGCGGGGCGGCGACTTCAAAAAGGTCGTTGATACCTTCCGCAGCCCGCCCGCCTGTGGGTGCGTCGAGAGTCATCATCTGGGGAATCTTTTGCTGTATTTGCCTAGCCTGGTCCGCCTGCCTATCACCTACCCGCCTCCCGTCTACAGATACCCCCTCTCGACCGGAGCCTGAGTGGACGCTAAGACGAGCTCTCCTGGCAGTCTCTTTGACCACCTTCGCGGACATGATCGCATCAAAGTGGGCAATACCTTCTTTCCAGGCCGCCGCTGAAGTCATCATATGGGTGACGACCTCGTTGACTGGTCGGCCTCGCACAGCGGCCGCCCCCGCGTCCCGCGCTTCCCGGAGGGCCCCACAATGCAGAACAGTGTGCTCTACATCATCCGGTTCCCCCGAGTCGCATAGTACGCAGGAGTCGACTTGAGCTTTAATCTTAACCATATACGTCTGGAATTGGCCGTGGCCGATCAGCACCTGGGACGCATAATAAGATGGCCCGCCGTGTCTGCAGTCGTACCATTGCCGTAGGTCCGGGATCAGACTTTTGGTCCAGCGACCCTTGGTGACCCCCCCAGGAGCTGCTGCCCTCACCCATTCCTTCTGCCAAGAGTTCAAAGTAGCTAATCTAGCCCGTATGGGGTCTAGATCACCGTCCAGCGCTCGTTCTGCTCCCCGGCCAGCAAATCCCATGGCAGCATCTTGGACACGACAAGTAGTGCCACAGTCGACACGGTACGGAATGCGCGGCAGACCCATATGGCCACCGGCCGTTGCGCCGACCTCAGCTTCCTCCTGTTGCATGTTGTTCTAAGTGCATTGTCTCCCCATGTCGGTGCTCCGTAAAGGGCGACGGATTCTGCACCAGTTGCCAAAAGGCGGCGCTTTTCTTCTCCAACTCCTCCGACTCTTGGCATCAGGCGCGCCAGATTGCTGGCCACCTTTCGGGCCTTTGCTGACACGTGCTGTATGTGCGCTGCGCCAGTCAGTCTCTTGTCGAGTATCACCGAGGTACTTTGCCTTTTTTCCCAAAACAATTGGGTGACCTGCTACTTCGACCTGTATGTGTTTGGTCATTTTTCTGCCTGTTAGGTACAGCGCCTTAGTCTTGTGCGGTCCCAGTTTTAATGAATGATTGAGTTTCCATCTAGTCTGTCACTATCAGCAAGGCCTCATTGGCGGCTGACTTTAGTGCTCCCGTACTGCGGGCCGTGACCAGAAGGGCCAAGTCGTGGGCATAACCGACCATCTCGACACCCCTAGGCAGACCCTGCAGCTCGAGAACCCCGTCATAGGCGAGGTTCCACAGGACCTGTCCCAGAACCGATCCTTGCGGGACCCCTGCAGTAACTGCGTAGCTCTGATCGCCGGCCAGCAGGCCTCTCTTTGACAGGTACGATGCTATGAATCGACGAAGGTAGGGCGTGATGCCCTTGCGCTCCATCGCTTGCATTGCCACTTTCCAGCTCATCGAGTTAAAGGCGTTCTTGACGTCTAGGAGAATGAGCAGCACAAAGTCCCGTGTTTTGGGGGTCGTCGTTAGCTGCTCACCTGCCCGTCTCAGTACTCTTGCCAGGGCGTCGAACGTGGACCGTCCCTTCCGAAATCCATACTGTGCTTCTGATAGAGCCCCTTTGGCTTCGATCTCGGCGTTAAGCCGGTCAACCAGCACGTTCTCCAAGATCTTACCCATAGTGTCGAGAAGACATATGGGACGGTAGGCAGGCTCTCCTGCAAGGGCATTCCCTCCCCCTTTCGGGATCAGGACCAGGTTAGCCTTCTTCCACAGCCTCGGAAAACGCCCCTCTCTGAGAAGTCTGTTGGCCAGGGTCTGAAAGACATTTGGCCAGCGCTTCACTAGCAGCCTCGCCGCTCCAGGGGGAACTCCGTCCGGGCCGGGTGCCTTTCCGGGTGTCAACCTTTTCCTTGCTCGCTCGACCTCATCTAACGTTACCTCCGGAATGTCTTTCGGGGCAACCAGAAACTCCTCCTCTCCTCTCCACGGATGGTCCGGAAAAAGATGGCGAACCGTCTTCTCCAGCACATCCGGTGGTAGTCTAAAAGGTGGTTTCCGGAGTTTGGCCGAGACGATTCTGTAGGGCCGACCACATACGTCCCTTGCCACCTCTTCTATCAAAAGCTTCCAAGATTGCCCCTTACTCTTCTCAATGAGTTTCTGCAGTGTCCGTCTGGCAGCTCCGTAAGACGCCAGGAGGTCGGCCGATCGTTCGTCCACCGTCCACCCTTGCTCCCCTGGGGCGACTCTTTCACTCAGCCATAAGCGCTGTCTAGTGTAAGCCCTATTTTGTCTAGTACATTTACGACGTGTTGCGCCAATTTCTTGGTTCCTCCAGTGCACCGGCCGCCGGCGGCCCCTAGAGTTGGTCCGGGGGCCTGCCTTTTCACAGGCCGTTGTGAGAACAGCTGCAATCCGGGTCTCATCCGTGGTTTCCGCTGACAGCTGTCGACAGCCCTCGTCAATCTTCTCCACCAGAACCCGCTGGTTTAGCTTGCGCATCTGCCAGCGTCTGCGCGCTGTGGCAGCTGGCTCGGGAGGGGTAGCGACCTCAAACAGGATGTATCTGTGGTCACTTCCGTTTTCCTCCTCATCAACCTGCCAACCCGATATCTTTGGGAAGGCTATGTCATTCGCCATCGTGAGGTCCACGAAAGACTTCTGGTTTCCCCACGAGAATGTGGGTACTTTCCCGTAGTTTACTTAAAGCAACCCATTTTCTGCCATCCATTCTTCTAGAACCTGGCCCCTATCATTTGTGGTTTTGCTGCCCCACCCGACGCTGGCTGAGTTAAAGTCCCCCTAGCCCTTCTTTTTCTACCCATGAGAACCCTGAACCGGAACCCCGACTTCTAGCCGATAAATGCATACTATATCCCGTCCACCAGGTGCCTGAGTCATGTCCCGTATCAAGGCTGATAACAACCTTCCGGAGTGCAATGCCTTTGTTCGGTCCGATACTAGAGCAAGCTCAATACCCCTGTGCTGGATTGTTTGGTTCAGCAGGGCGTGGGCTGCTCTACATCGGTTCAGGTTGACCTATATGACCCTAATCATTGTGATTGTTACCTGCCCCTCCCTCGACCTACACCTGTTGCCTCCTGGCTGTTGTCCTAGGCGCCTTGAAACTGTCCTCGTCGACTGTTGGCACCCTGGCCTTCAGTTTGCGCTCCTTCTTAGCCAGCTTGCTCTCCCTTTCTTCTATCCTCTTTCTTTCCTCTTCTGTCCGCTGCATGGCCCTCTGCTTTACAGCCTCGCGTCGCTCCTGCAGAGCTTTAGCAAACGCCGGGCAGGCCGTTGAGGCCGCCGAGTGCCCCCCTTTATCACAGACGTGACAGTGAGGATTGGGGTTGTCGCATGCCTTCGCGAAATGACCTTCGTTTCCGCACCGATAGCATCGCTTGGCGTCCACCTTCGGCTCTTTGCAGTCCTTCGCCATGTGTCCCGCACCCCGGCAATTGTAGCACAGGGGCACGGAGACCCATTCCTCAGGTCTGCAAACGGAGCCTCCAATGGTGATGCTCCGTCTGGACAATAGCCTGGCATCTGTAGCTGATGGCAGCGTTGCCAGACACTGTCAATAGCCATTTTTACCCATGCGGGGGTCTTCAGTGCAAAGGGGGGTGTCCTCGGACAGCCCCAACGCCTGCCGTAGCGTTGCTTCTATCTGCTTTTTGTCGGCGAAGGGGTCAATGTTCCGAAGAACAATGGTCTTGGGGACCCCGCCTACCCTCCGATCAACCTCCAGATTCGAGCTGTTTCAGAGAATGTCGGCGAAAGACCTTCCGGCGCCGGCCTTGCTTTCCCAGACCTTTATAACCACGTCCCCTTCTTTGGTTTTGGAGACCCCGCCAACCTTCAGGCCCGTCACCCCCGGCTGAACGAAAGGCCGGACGCTCTGAAGGGTCTCTTCAAAAGTCTTCCCCTCAGCGGTCTTTATCCTGTTCGTGCTTTGAACCACAGGGGGCCCAGCACTACCAGGCTTTATCGACCCACTTATGGGAGTTTTCGGAGTGACTAACTCGGCGTCACAGCCCACCCGGCGGCAGAGGGCCTCAATGGCCCTTTGTGTGCCGTCAGTTTGGTACTCTTCAGGCACCTGAAGGGTAAACCTCTCCTCATTTAGCTCCGCCTTTGCTTTCAGTACCACCTTAGTGAGTAGCCTGAGAAACCCGCCTGCTGGCGCCCCTTCAGCTATTACTCCAACGACTAAAGTGCGTGACGTGCACTTGACACTCATGGGAGAGTCCTCGGCTTCATCACATTCCAGCTCCAAGGCATCCCTGCTCCGGAGAACCGCGAGCCTATCCACCGGGACTTTGGCTGCCTTTGGGGCCGAGGGAAACTGCATTGCTAGTTGGGCCAGCAACGCTGAGTCCCTCTTTGAGCCTTCCCGTATGATAAGAGCCCGGGTCTCCCTTGCTGACAAGATGCCTTGCTGGATTAGCGAGGCCCTCTGGAACATCTTCTCGGGCCAGTCTTTCTGGAGAACCGTGAGTAGCTCTTCATCCGACTGAGCCGCCTGAAGGGCTGTGTCAAGCTCTGCGATAACCTGGGCTACCCTAAGCTTCTCGGCCCTTTCTTCATTCATCTCCTTACCGCATCTGGAGCACAGGGGAGCACTATCCGCGGCTTTTTTGCCGTCTCTCCTGGCCCTTCTCCCCGGATTTTTTTTCCCTCAGATAGTTTTTGCTGAAGCCCCTCTATTCTAGCCTTCATTTCTTCAGCCTCTTGCTGAAATCCCTCTTTCGGTGCTTCCACTGGATCATGCGAGCCTCCCGGAGGAGGCGTCGACTTATCCATTCTTTTCGGTTTTGGCTTTGGATCCGGCGAATGGAACTCGTCCGAATCGTCAGGTCCCGAATTTCTACATGTTTTGTCGCCAGCTTTGCCTTTTCGGAAATGTGAGCTCAACCGTGACAAATATGGACAACACTATGATCTTAGACTGTTCGAGAAGCAGTGCTTGCTACCAGCTCAAGTGAATCAAATATTACTAGGTGTTTTAATCTAATTATATCTGAAAGTAACACCAATGTATGACCGTACTCACCGATAGCAGACGACGAAAAAAAAGACGACAAATATTGATGTGCGTATATCGTGTTGTTTATTTAGCGCTAGGACCACAGCAATGGTTTCACATTTTACGACAAGGCTAGCTATTAATTATTGCATGTAAAATCTGCAACCTATTAGCGCTGTCCGATATTTTAAATATACCATCCGTAGATATCTCATAATGTCCGGCCCTCGGTGCATTGAAAATATGCCGCGCGGCAATTCCAAGCCCTAGAGAACGAATAGTCTAGATTTAACACTTTCTTTAACAATGTTTTTAATTCTAGACTACCAAAGCTAAAAAATAGTTTTCTTTCTCATTATTACCCATACGAGTATTAATAGAATAGCCTCAATAATAGAAGTTCCGTTTTTATGTTTTTAAAAGTCGACCTTTCTTAAAAGCTATATATATATATATATATATATATATACATATATATATACATATATATATATATATATATATATATACATATATATATATATATATATATATATATATATAACAGTTCATAGAATCATTTATTTAAGTGTAGCAAAATATACATTTGTGATGTAAGAACGTGTGCACAGCCCGCTGGGGCATAACTCAAGGCACTAGGTCCAGGCCTGGGCTGGTCCACCTAGCCATGGTACCTCTCACCGAAGCGGCATTCCCCCTCTGAACATCTAATGACAGACGTTGCAGTAAATACTCGCCCGCCTTCTTGTCTCCTGTAGCAAGCGCCAATCTTTTCCCGACATATATATATATGTATATATATATATATATATATATATATATATATATATATATATATATATATATATATATATATATACACATATATATATATATATATACATATATATATATATATATATATATATATATATATATACAGTCACATTTACCAAAACCATAAAATAAAATAAATAATCTGGATATATATAGAGTGTGGAACTATGTGGCCCACTATTATTAAGGGATGCTAGAACTTTTTTAGAGTTTTTACAGTGAATTGGGGAACAAAACTGTCCTGTTGAAGATTGAGAGTTAAACAAATCTGCTTCGTCTGAATGTTTGGCTAATGTTGGCAACCGGAAGGGAAACTTCACATGAATTAACTTTAAAATTTACTAGTACTCTAAAAATGCATTTGACAATCACAAGAATCTCTACTTTAAAGGGATAATTTAGTACCACATTGATAGTGGTACGCTTCGTGATATGACTACCGCAAGCTGTTTTCCCCCGTCCGCGCCTGCATGTCGAACTCGTACAGAGAAACGTTTGCGGCCTCCAGATACAGACCGTAGTCGAGCCTGGTGGCGTAGTGCACTCGTCTGCGCCTCGCGACCGGAAGAGACACAGAGGTGCGCGGGTTCGAGCCCCACCGTTGCACATTTGTATTTATGAGGGTCCGTCTATGAAGCAATGCGCAAAGCAGTCTCATGGACGTTAACTCTTGGCTGAGAGTCAGTCCCAAAAGTATTTTGTTAGATACAGACCGTAAAAAAGTAACGTAAGCACATTGCGGACATATATCTTACGCTCTGTGAACCCAGTGTAAAATCAAAAACCAAGTAAGACATATTTGTCGAGCTCGGTGGCATGGTGTATTCGCCTGCGCCTTGCGATCGGAGGAGACACATAAGTGCGCGGGTACGAGCCCCACCGTTGCACCTTTGTATTTATGGGGGTCCGTCTATGAAGCAATGCGAAAAGCAGTCCCGTGGACGTTAAATTTTAGCTGAGAGTCAGCCCATCAGGCATAAAGAAGCGGTGAAAACGGCTTACAGTAATCTTATCACTATAGGCTTGTGTCTCGGTAATCATATTACGAATGGATTTGGTAACAAAAAAAGATCAAACATGAGACATCACAGCATCTCGGTGTTTGCAACTTTCGTCAACGAATTTTCGTCAGGACACGCTGAATTTCTCATTGCACAGTTTTGCTATCTGGGCAGTCACATCATTATCACAAAACAGTGTATGTTACTTTCATTTCCGCCTCCCCCGTCGAATTTGAAAAAATATGTTTTGAACAAGTCCTACTACCCTTCTAAATTTAATTTAAAAATAAAAAAATGCGTTGAAAAGAGGGGAAGCCTCCAAGCAATGATCTAAAAAAATTACCTCAATTGCCGAATGACCCACGTATATCTGAAAGTAATTATACATATGTTTGCAACGGATAGGCGTTATCTACGGTGCAATACATCAAATATTGCATCAGAATCTATGCATGAGCAAAAATAACGCAAATTGGCTACCGCACAAGCTAGCAATTCAGCAAAAATGACATGCGTGTCAATTTCGGAGAGCAATTGGCACATTTGAGACGAAATCCGCAGGACTCTTTGGGCCGCTTCGGATTCACCACGTCACCCCACAGCGGGACGCTGCCACTAGGGAGTGGACTGCACGCGGCGAAATGCCTCCCACCAGAGTAAAGAGGCTGTGCTGTTTAATCACGACAATGCGCCTGCCCACACGTCTCTTATTTGCCATGGCCAAGTTATGCGAGCTAAAAATCCAAATTGTCGAGCATCCGCCATATTCTCTGGACTTGGCCCCGTGAGATTATGATCTGTTTAGAAACTTTAAGAAGTATCTCTCCGGGAAGATATCAGATCAACCATGATGTGACATGCGCCATGGATGTTGGATCTAAAGATTCTGAATATTTTGCTCGTGGTATTGAGGCTATTGAGGATAGTTAGACTGGATGTGTTGAGCTTCAGGAGAGCAATACTAAACAATAAAAGGAACGTAGGCTCTGTCTGGCTATTTGTTGTATTCTACGCTACAAATGTTTGATCCACCTAGTATACATATATGACTTGTCAGATTTATTATCACACATGTTGTGTAGAGAAAGTACGGTTAAAATATATGCATATGTGTACATACACACATTTGAACTTAAAAATAATAGATATGTAAAAGCTATGAAGCTATGACGCGAGCTTGGTTGTCTAGACTAGCTAGAGACGCGACTAAGGTGCAGGAGGCAACATGGTATCTACCGCAAGGTAGTTTACAACGTCCCGAATGTCGCGCCCAGCACGTGGTGGAAACCATGCACGGCGAACCTAGTCACCACATAGCGGTTAGATCGGCTCGGCCCTTTCCATGCCTGGTTTTGCATGGCTCCTGTGCTAAAGAAATCCGCATCAATTTTAGCAAACTTGCACTCCCACGTTTTGAGGACATTGACGTAGTTGGAAGATGAAAGCAAGTCGAAACGTCGTCTTAGCTCCTCGGCGAATAGGGGGGTGTCCGTGAGGAGATAGACAAGTCGGTTGCGGGCTGAACGATGCAGGCCCAGGACTCGCTTGAGCTACGCTGCCTTAAGATTATTTAGATGCTCAAGGCTGGCTGGAGTTAGATCGTTTCAGATTATTTCGATACCGTAGGCGGCCATTGGAGCAATCTTTAGATCGAACAGTCTCAGTGCCGTTGGGATGGACAACAACTGCGGCTTTCTAATTGTGCTCATCGGTACCAACGCCTTTCTGCATCTTTCTTTGATATGCTGCAGGAAACATCGGCCGTTTGACGTTAGAAGCAGTCCTAAGTAGGGAAACTTACTAACGTAAGGAAGGTCAACCCCGGCCAAATGAAGTCCATCGTTAGCAGCTAAGCGCCCGCCTCTTCTAAACTTCATGGCCACTGCCTTCGTCAGATTTACAGTTAGTCTAAGATCAGACGTGGCCGCGTGAAGTCTGGCTAGGGCCTGTTGAACCTGAAAGCGACTCTTCCCATAGATGACGAGATCATCTGCGTACAAAATCACCTTTACCAGATTGCTCAGACTCCGAATTTTCGCGGGTAGGCCCTTAATAAGGACTGAGAAATTTAGTCTTCTGGTGAGCAGCGACGAGAGCAACTTGTAACATGCGCTCTTTTTTGCTATACCGCGCCAGGAGGTCAGCTGGGTTGGGTCACCTTTACCTTTAGGGATGACGAGCAGTGTAGCATCGATATGCGTTCTTTAGATGCTCGTTCCTCACTTGATCAGGGCCCGCTGCTTTGTTGTTCTCTAAACCCTGGAGAGCAAGAATCACGTCTTCAACCGTGAGGCGGTCTCTAGAGGCTGTTTTTCGCTGAGAACGACCTCATCCCAAGCCGCGTCGATCAACCAGGATTCTCTGGGTATAGAGTCGCTGGCCCTAAACATTCCTGCAAAGTGATTGATTAATTGTGAGGAGCTAAGCGGGCAGGGAGTGAGGCCACTACGAGTAAGCCATTCAAGAGGAAGGTGCTCTGCCACTCGGAGGAGGGAAGTTTCAGATTTCTCGAGGTACTTTAATCGTTAAGTGGCGCAATTTTTTCGACATATGGTTATGAGATAGGCAGCCAGCGGTGTCACAGTGAGGTAAGCACTCGCCAGGTGCCTTGCTGCATTTTGAGCTCTTTTTGCCAGAACACAGAGTCGATCGTACCACGGACGTGAGTTCGTTCGGCAGTGCACTGGGGTGACTGAAGACTTTATAATATCTACGAGCTGTTGAGCGTACGTCTCAACATCAAGAGATACTGGTACGGGCAGAACTTCATGAACGCGCCGGTGGAGCGCATTCCTACTTAGGCTTCGTGGCAACGGCTTTTCCCTCTTGTTAAACGACACCAGAGATTGTAGTTGAAGGTCTATTGCAACTGGAATGTACGACCTGATATGGGCACCCTCTCTTAGCGAGTGATTAGTCCCGACGAATTTCACCTTGTTGACCTTCACGTTTGTTGCAGACACGTCAATTACAGAGCGTCCATTGTGACTGATAAAAGTTGGGACAGTAGGAAGACTGATGATCCAGCATCCGAAGTCCGATAGCGTTTCTCTAAAATCTATCGTGCGGCTCGAGGTGGGCCGATCTAAGCGAGCGTTAAAGTCTCTACAGACTACGAGCAGGACTGCGGCAGGCACTCCGCGTAAGCCGCTAAGAAGCTTCTCCACCATAGTCAAAGTCAACTCCTTTTCGGGAGGACGAACATATGCCGCCACGATGCTTATACTCTTGTTATATAGAGCAATGATGACGTTATCTTCGGCGAGTGCAACATGGAGGTCCCCGACTCGATGATTGCAGAAGATTGACACTCCACCGCTGGGGCGGCCGGCGCCTGCTTCTTTCTGCGCCAGGGAGTGGATGGGATAGAGGCTAGGCAGATATATAAATATATATATATATATATAAATATATATATGGTTTGTCCAAATGAAAAATTGTCACATGTGACAGCATCATAAGTAAAGCAACGCCATCATTCAGGGTTACAACAGAAATTCGAGGAGTGTGTCGCGGTTCGTGCGTAGCCATTTCACCTGTTCGTGTGAATTCGTGTGCTGTTCGTGTATTAAAGCAAAATGAACAAAGAAACGATGGTTGCGTCTAGAGCGGAACAGTGTGCAGTAGTGCGATTTATAGTGGCAGAAGATGATCGTAATGTCGACATTTGTCGTCGAATAGGTATGGTAAGCTCGTAGTGCTTACCATATATATTTATGGTAAGCACTACGAGATCAAGTAAACATCGTAATCGACTTTAAACCCGTCGGTGCTGTTGATGAAATGATTGGAGCTAATCTAAGGGTTACACCCTCTCTCCCAATACTCGTGAAACCTGTAAAAAACCTGGGGCGCTTTTGGGCAGACATTTGGCTTTCGACAACGGAATCGGACTGACTTCCGACTGGTTGAGGGAGCTTTGCATGGTCGTCATGCTGAACGTCCGCAACGCCTTCAGCTCACTGAGCTGACACGTAATTACGGATGTTATGGCCGAGAAGGACGTCTCTCCGTACCTACAGACATTAAAGAGACAGTAAGCAATCAGTCATCCACCAACAACAACAGTCCGTGCACGTTAAGCCTGATCACGAGGAGCATCTAATGGGCAAAACGATTTCGCAGCTACTAGTTGTGTAGGCGCCACTACACGCCCGAATCAACGAGAACGATTACGCTGTGTGAACACACATCGTTTTACTCTGCCGAAAACTAAATCAAAAGCACTGCCGACTGCAACGAGCGTTATGCAAACTCCTGGACCTTTTTGTATAGTTCAGTTGCGTTTTGGTCAATATTATCATTAACTTTTAAACCAGAACCTAGCCACACTTTGCACCAGCTACTGAAATGTTGATACAACACGGCGCCAGTAAGAGGACGCGACAGCCAACCGAGCACACCAGCGAGCGTACACTCCCCTGAACGACCAAGGAGCGATCGATCGTAGCAACAACGTTGCCATATTCATCAGCACAAAGGATTGCACATCTTTTACGCAAAACAAAAATATGCTCAGTTGCACCTGAGCAAATTCCATCCCAGATATTGCGAAGAGCAGCCGAAGTTCTTGCTGACCCCGTACCATATCTGACTAATTTGTCAATTGCGACCGGTAATTTCCGCAAAACGCTAAAATTATATTGCGTCATCCCGCTTCTTAAATCTCTCGCAGACAGACTCGCAAAAGAAAACTACCGCCCAGTCAGCATACCGGCCCCAATCTTTAAAGTAATTGAGAAATGCACATTTGAACAACTCAGGGTCCTTCTTGAACAACATAATGTACTCAATCGCCGACAGTTTGGATTCCGCGCTAAAATGTCCACCACCGTCCCTGTTATGAGCTTTGTAGATGACGTCCGTCAAAGTCTTGAGAAGAAGAAAACGGTTGCTGCTCTTTTTGTTGACTTGAGAAAGGCGTTTAATACCATTGACATCAAGATTCTGATTACCAAACTAAGAGTTTATGAAGCTGACGAACGTGTTCAATCTTTTATGTCAGAGAGACAACAAATGGTACAGACTGGGCAGAAGTTTTCAGATGTCGAGAACATATTAGTTAGAGTGGCTCAAGGGAGTATCGGCGGCCCACTGCTGTTTAATATATTTACAAACAATATATCTGAAGTACCGAAACACGGCCGACTGACCCTATTTGCTGATGATACCACAGCATTCTTTGTGGGCGATTCCCCACAAGAGGTAGAACAGATAATTAAAGAAGACCTTAAGCGACTCTCAGTTTGGTTTAGAGCCAATGGCTTGTCCGTGAATTGGTCGAAGACCGGTGTTATCCAGTTTTTATCGCCTAGAGGTGTCCTCAGTAAGAACCATGAGACATTTAAATGCGGAAACAGCACTCTTAGCATGATCAATAATACACAATTCTTAGGCGTTGTCTTGGATTCCAGATTATCATTTGAAGCTCATACAGATCACATTCGTAAAAAAAGTTGTAAGGAGCATCGCTGCCCTGTTCAAGAGCCGTAATATTCTGCCCCGTGACTGTCTACTCGCCATGTACTACGCCTACGTTCATAGTTATCTGACCTACGCAGTTGAAATATTTAGAATTACTTATATGCATTTTTTATGTCCGTTACATCGCCTGCAAAAAAGCCTTGTGTCTAATATTGGGATATCCACCATGAGAATCCATGCGTTATAAATACGTAGAGATGTCGATTCTGCCTTACCCTCTGCAAATAGAGATGTATGTCGTAACTGAGATCAAACGATTCTTAATGGGACTTCATCCCAACCTACTTAACCTTTCCCATTCGACATCCACCATGAACACAAGGGAATCACACGCACAACTCCTCATTTTGTCTGCAGCTTCATGTAACCAATCTCGTTTCTCAATATCAAATCTCGGTGCCACATATTGGAACAAGCTCCCCCCAGACGTGCGCGCAACCTCTTCTTTGACAACATTCAAACAAAGTGCTAAGCAATACTATTTAGGTACCTTACTCTAATATAAGCCGAACACGATAATATTATAATCATAATGACAAAAAATAAAATAATAAGAAAATATGCAATATAAACATTCCATACTAGCCTTTGATGGCTTTGAGGAGCTGTGAACCTATGTACAAATGTAAGCCACTCATGAGAATAATAAAACCTATCTATCTATCTAAAAAAAAGCACATGAGCAAACTCCATCCAATGTGTTGCAGAGCGTAGCCAAAAGTTTTCAGAGCAAGCCGATGCCAAAATTTTATAAATACAACTCTTCTTAGAAATGCCCCTCCAGGATCGGACATCAGTAGGATCTCCTTTTCCTTTTGGGATGACATTAAGGATGCACTCCCGCCATGAGCCTTCTCAGATTTCGCGTTGGGTTATGCTGGAACTGGGATTCCCCGAGGCACTGTATGGTGGACGCAAACATACCCTCAAAATGTTCACGCACCACATCTCCAGGAATTGTTCAACTGCGAAACGCCCGCGCTATGAGCAGCAAGGTAGGGTCGTTCCTGCGCTTTTATTACTAACCGTTGTTCCTTTGTTATGAAGAATTCCTCTTTCTTTGTGGATGTAAGGGATCGATATTTCTTGCGCGAGTCTAAGTAAGGGTTCCGAGTTGACCGATCTATCCTCGATGTTAATAGCAGACTTAGCAAATATTGGTGAAGTTCATAACATTCCCGATCAAACCATGCGGCCAATTTCCGTTTGAAATTCTAAGATTTGCGGGCTGATTCCACCACTACCGTTGCAAGGAAGATAGCGGCTTGGCTCAATCGATTGAGAATCCCACTCCGCCAGGCTCTCTAAGAACAACCTAATATTGATCTTCTTAGAGACATCTCGTCTGCTAGAAGTGGTAGTCAACGACACATCAATAGAGGCACGTGTTTCTGTAGACCTGTAATTGTCAAATATTCATACCCTTTGAAGAGCACATCAGCTTTACGAAATGAAGTCGCAAATATGTCAATCGTCGACGTTCCGGGACAAGCTTGCGAGCCGTTGAGTGTTGGGTCACGCAAGTCTACAAAGAAGGTGGGAGTTTGCGGGTTACTACATATCCAGAGACCGTACTGATGGAGAACATCGATGAGCGCAGATGTTCTTAAAGACGATACATCAAGGCGGCAATTGAGGCCCGCAGCAAGTATGACTGGTTGATTACTTGGAACTTTTGGGAACGTAGAACAAAGTTTCTCTACAAAATCTTTGGTTGAGTCTGCGGTACTGCTTCTACTGGTACTACTATACATTGCCACGATTATACACTGATGTCTATGACCACAGTATCATCGTTAGTCAATGCTAGCTTAACATTTTTTAAATAAAAAATATTTTTTAAACTGGTGGGACGCGGGGGCGTTTGGCCTGAGATGCCTCGTAGTGTTGCAGAGCGGCTTCTACATATATACTCCATCATAGTTCCAGAACTAGAGGTGGTCCTATTTCTTCGCCTCCGTGAAACTCCTTTCGTTTCGTGTCGTCGTTCACTTTGCTGGGCCAGCGGGGCTTGGAATTGCTGACCGGGTTGCGGGGCTTCTAGTGGTTGTTGTTCTTGTCGTTGCCACCGTCGCTGTACTTCTCTATATGTTGAACTCTCGAAAGAGCATGTCCCGCGTTGGCCCTGGTTGCCTGTTGGCAGTTCTACACCCCGACTGGTTTCGCCCTACTTCTTCATTTTCTCCTTAATTTCGCTTACTTTCTGACCAACGCGTACTGCTTGTGATATGTGAGGTTGACCGGAGGCGCTCGTACAGCCGATCGGAGCTGCATCCCTGAAATGTCGAGAAACCCCGCAGCGTGTTTTGCCAATACATTCCCCATACTCCAGACTGTGTCGTAGTCATTTGAGTTAGTCACCCGGAGCTGCATTTGAAGCTTGGTGGCAGGGATAAACTTAATTAAACCGAGCGTTTTTAGACGCTTCGGCTCGTCATTCGCCTCTCTACACTATCTTGAGAGTACAGGAACTGACAGCAGAGTCAACGTTGCAGTAGCAATATCTTGACTTAGCCACATTGCAAATGAGTTAACAGCGAAGATCAATTATTCATTTTCAAAGTTGTAGTTATAGCCCGGATGGTAGATCAACTGGTATGTGAATTTGCATTTCTCTTCTTGAAGGCGTGCACCCATGTCAGTTAGGATATCTAGCCCCGACTTCATGTGAAAGGAGACGACGTCTACTTTTATTTTTTTTGGCAGAACTTTTTTCATTGTCTGCTGAAGCTGCGTGGCAGACGAGTCCCCAAATATAAGTACATTTATTTTAGGTGGTAGTGGTGCTTGATCAGAATCCATAGACTCTTGTGGCGTCTTGGGCTCCTTCTCTAGTCATTCTACCCGCTGTCTAGAAAGGCCATACGTTGGTAAATATAGCTTAAAACAGCAACTAATGCCAGTTGTGTTGCAAGAGAGTCTAACGCACGGTACATTACGGGTGCAAAATCCACCGGTACCTTTCTATGTTGAGCTGACGACAGAGAAGACACCTGTAGGTATCGGGTATTTAGATTTAACATTTAGATAAATGAAATTTTAGTATATGAAAAATTATAATTTCTACAATAGATGTAATCAATAAACGCTGCAACTAAAAATCAATTTAGACACCGCCACGATTCGAGCCAGGGACCATCAAGTGTTAAACCGCCCCCCAGTCAATATGCTGCAGTGGCAGATGTCGGCCGGCGCCAATTTAGTGCTACGCTCCACTGGGGGCTCAATAATCAGTTGTAGTGTACTGGAAAAACTGTAAAAAATGAATGGTGATTCACGATTTTCACACATTTGGAGTTCACAGCACTCAAACGCAAATTATGCAACAATTACTGGTGGTTTCACTGACACAGTCTGTATAGCAGTAGGATAATATATCGTGGCTGGCGTGGAATGTCCGGCTGTGGATGCCAATAGCTCTACGTTTCCAAGACAGTGAGAGCTGTATAAATTATCCACGAAATTCTGGTAACTGCACTTAGTCCGTTACGGTATAATTAATTTTAGTAACGCCTCACAGCCATCAATATAAGCGACATAACACGGACCGCAACAAGTTTACCTCCACCTATCAGCGTTGATCAGCTGATTCTATCAAGTATATTCTGCTGCCCCATTTGTTTCCTGCTTCGAGATTGAGTCCAGTTGAGCGAATTATTTGCTTGATTCGTGGCATCATGTTCAAAAGATAGCCTTCGCTTATCCGAGAGAGAGAGCTGTTTGCTCGGTCACGGGATTGAGCACCAGCTAGCTGCCGTCTTATCTCAAACCTGGGGAAAGGGGCAAAGCCGCAGACACAGACCAGCGGGGGTCTGTGTCTGCGGCCCTGTGGGAAAAGCGAGGGGTTTGGCAACACCCCCCCCCCCCCCCCGGGGTCTTTTTAGTTTCGGCATACGCTTTATAGAAAGTACGAATACCAATGCCTTGTAGTGCGAACTAAGCAGCTGTATTGCTATCGTTTAGGGCAGAATTGTTCGTTAAAAATCTGCGCCAGGTCAGACTGAAAAGAAGGATCTGAGAACATGATACTAGTTTATTGAACGCCGCATTTGTTATAGTCTTGCTTGTCAACAGAAAAGGGGGGTACTTGGAAAGAGTCCCATTACAGTGGCCAGACAGAAAAAGCAGGGTTTTTACAGGCGTCCTACCTTTCCTTCTAGTAACTCTGCCTTGAGTTTCAACTGCCTAAAATAGCTGAAGTTCAACATAGTCAATATATATCAGTCAATGTACTACATACGTAAAAGGTTCACGTAATAGAAATTAACTAGTGCAGTCTCAGTTGACTACGGCAAATATTATGTTTAACTATAAGAATGCGTTGGTATTTGAGGATACGTCAGCCAGGTAACAACAGCAGACCTCTTGAGCATGCTATGAATGAAATGCAGCAGTTAAGGCTCATATGGCGATCATAACAGAGAAATACGTATTTTAATCAGTAATTATAATTTGATTCTGACTAGTATATGCCCGTATTCGTGTCGAAGTAGCTTACTCATACAATGATAGTCATTCGTTCCCATCATTAAATTATTTCAAACATTCATTTATTACTCAAGTCGAGTATTGTTAAGTATGAATCTGGTAGGTTCCGGTAATGCAATAGATGATAGGTTGAACAAGTTGTTCCGCAGTGCACTACTCGTCCGCCTCGTGGAAGCCAACTTTTGTGTACACTGCATGATGGAAGCCGTGCATTGCATGATGTATAATAGGTAGCAAATTTCGTATTGGGCATATCATACCTTGCGTCCGATAGAACTTCATGTCCACTTGACACATCTTAGCTTCCCACTTTAGTAAATGCTCTTGATACTCGCGAGTTAACCGCAGGTTTAAGCGGCGCTGGAGGTCTTCTGTGAAGAATGGGGACACCCGCACCAATCGGTTGCGGCTGCTTCGGTGAACGCCCATAACCCGTTTAATATACGTTGCCTTCAGGCGGTCAAGTTCGTCAAAGCTCGAGGCTCTGAGATGTTAAAATCTCTAATTAAGTTCAATCGCATAGCTTTCTGTAGGGAAAAACTTTCAGGTCTAATAATTTTAAAGCCGTCTACAGTAAGAGGAGTTGCGGATTCTTAATTTAGCAGGTGGCAATCGGCGCTTTACGGACCCTTGCCTCTATATATCTGGAGAACGAGGTACCGCTTAGCGTTAGTCCCAAGCCTGAATATAAAACAGGTTGTTGACAAATTCAAATAGGCTGGCCGAGGAGCTTTATTGTATCAGCTGTTGCGAGGCGTCCTCCACGACAGACCTTCTTTGCTTTTGCCTTTGAAATATTTATTGCCGATGAAGTATCTGTCGCAAACTTTGCAAGAGTGACCAACGCTTGCTGAATATAGAAGCGACCTTCAGAGTAGATAGCAGAGTCATAAGCGTAATGGATACGTTGCACTAATGGATGCCTCTCCTTCACAACCGCCGGCAGCTCACTGACAATTTTAGAAAACAGAATTGGATTAAGGTTATCGCCCTGTGCAACACCCGTTGTCTGTCCAAATTTGGGATGTTCGGCAAGGCCGTCGTCCAATATGACATAATTCCTCTGGAGAATAGCCACTGTAGAGTTTAGGGGGAGCTTTTGTTTAAGCGAATTAGTGGATTTCTATTTGCCATTAACGGGAGTGAACAAGCCGTTCTTGGTGGTTAAGTACAACGACTGATAGGTCCGTTTATTTCATATATCATACATTCGTAGCAGACGGCCGTTTAAACCGAACCGTACTACCTGACGAAAAGCATTTTTGCGACCACCCCTACTATACACAATATAACGCCGCGAAACCCATCGCCTCAAGACCCCCTTCGATTTTAAAGCACATAAGTTTGACAACCCGCAAACGAGAGCACGCTTCTAGAGTTTTAAACCAGATAGCACTACCTGACGAAGAACTTTTTAAAGACTCTTACTATATAGAATATGACGTCGGGAAGACCATAAACCCAAGACCACCTCCGATCGCACAAAATGAGCCACAAGCAGCCAAGCAGAAGAAGAGAAAGGGAAATAAAAACATAAACGGCTAGAAAAATCAAGATATTGCAGATTAACGTAGCACGGTCGCGAAGGGCTCATGACGTACTCGACGTGACAAAAGAACGAGAGAACGCAAACATCTTGCTTCTTAGCGAACCTAATAAAAGATGGATTGATCGTAAAAGGAGAAGAGACTGTTTTGCTGACAAAAACAGTGACGCTGCCATCTGGGTGAGCCCAGGATACCCCGTAAGGGCTGAAAGATCAGGAGAAGGATGGGTATGGGTAGAAATCGAAGGGGGACCAGTGATCTTCAGCTGTTATATATCCCCAAACTCAGGCAGGCAAGCTTTTACAAATTTCCTGGACGGCCTGGGGAAAGAGATAGATGAACAGAGAAAGCGAAACAGAGAAGTCTTGGTGGGAGGAGACTTCAACGCGACGGCACGGGAATGGGGAAGCAGAGAGACAACCTCGAGGGGCAGAGACACGATAGAGTGGCTGGCAGAGAATAGCTTAATTCTCTACAACGACGGGCTGGAGCCGACATTCGTCCGAGGAAGCCAGGCCACCTTTATAGACCTGACCCTCGGAACTGAACGAACGGCAGATAAGCTTCAAAACTGGAAAGTCTTAGAAGAAGATAGCCAAAGTGACCACGCGTACATAAGCTTTGAGTACAGAGAGGAACACGAACGGCAGGAAAGCAACAACCGCCGTGTAGCGTGGCACGCGTCGAAACTTGACCTGGAAAAGATGAGAAACGAAGTAAGAGCAAGGGGTCAACAGCTCCTTAACAAAGGAGAGGAAATCCGGCCAGAAGCTGTAACGGCTATGATGACAGAAGTCTGCAGGTTGGCGTCCATCGGGAAAGGAAGGACACCACACAAGAACCCCCCAAAGTACTGGTGGACAACAGAAGTAATGTCTATCAGAACATCGTGTAACAAAGCCAGAAGGGCACTTGCCAGGGCAAAGGCAAAAAAGACCAATACGGACAGAGAATGGGAGGCAATAAAAGAGGCGAGAAAGAACCTCAGAAAAGCAATAAACAAAAGCAAGAGGAACTCCTGGAAAGAGTTATGCGAGAAGGTGGAAACCGACATATGGGGGCAACCATACAAAATAGTCATGGACAAGCTACGGAAACCCACGCCAGCGCTCTCAAAGGACTTGGTCGTGGCGTCAGTGAGGAGGCTCTTTCCGACTCATGATGAACCCATTCGCCCGGTGGGAACAGAGAGCGGGGAGGACATCCCCCTGACCACGGCCGGGGAAATTAAAGCGATAATTGAGCGCCTCCCCAATAGAAAAGCGCCTGGGCCCGATGGAATTCCGGCAGAAGCCATCAAAATACTTTTGCAAGAGAAACCGGAGGTCTTTAAAAGGATAGCAGACATCATCTGGACTAAAGGACACTATCCGAGGGAGTGGAAAAAGCCATTCTGGCCCTAATTAGAAAGCCAGGAAAGTCCCCTACGGACCAGGGGGATATCGCCCAATATGCCTCCTGGATACAATAGGTAAGGCTTTCGAGATACTGGTTAACATGAGACTGACCGCGGAGCTTTCGGACAAGGGAGCTCTGGCAAACTCACAGTACGGTTTCCGAAAGGGAAGATCAACAGAGATGGCTATAGAACGGATTCTACAAGAGGCCCAGAGGCAGAAGGAACGAAACCAGTGGTCGAGAGAGCTGTGCCTCGTCGTCCTCCTAGATGTACGGAACGCGTTTAACTCGTTACGGTGGCAAGTAGTTATAGATGTCATGAGAGACATCCAAATCTCCAAATACCTGCAAAGGGTAATTGCGTCATACTTAAAAGACAGAGCGGTGATGTACGGAGAGGATGAGTTTCCTATGACGGCCGGGGTCCCCCAGGGCTCAGTTCTGGGCCCTCTCCTCTGGAATATGGCATACAACGGAGTGCTAGAAGTAGTCCAGGCGCAGGGAGTACAAACGATCGCGTATGCGGACGACCTCGCCATAATGGTCACAGATCGAGACCCGGGTCTCCTGGAGCGGAAGGCCCAAAAAGCGCTCCATCAGGTGGAAACTTGGATGAAACACCACGGGATGGAACTAGCACCGGAAAAAAGCGAGGCTGTGATGCTAGTAGGGAATAAAGTCCACACCAAGCCGAACCTGACTCTGAATGGAGTGAAAATTGCAGTCAACGAGACAGCAAAGTACCTGGGGGTCACCGTTGACCGTGCTCTCACGGGAAACGCTCATATAAAAAATGTAACAGAGAAAGCAGGCAAGGTAGTAACTAACCTCGCCAGAATCCTACCAAGATTTAGAGGAGCGTCCGAGGGCAAGCGCCGGCTTCTTGCGACAGTGGCAGATTCCATTGTCCTTTACGCCGCGCCAGTCTGGGGGCCTCTCGCAATGAAAAGGAAAAAGAACCGGAGCAAACTTCTAAAAATACAGAGAAAAATGGCCATACGGGTTGCGAGAGCGTACAGGACGGTAGAGACCAAGGCCGTCATAGCCCTGGCCAGACTTGTCCCCTGGCCATTGCTAATAGACGAAAGATGCCGGCGGAAAGAAGACCCCACTCGAGGAAGGCAAGAAAGCCGTCAGGAGACGCTCCGGAAATGGCAGCACGAGTGGAGCTGTACCAGACACCTAATCCCCGACCTGGTCACATGGTTTAACAGAGGCCACGGGGAGACAACTTATCACCTTACACAGGTTCTAACGGGTCATGGCTGCTTTCAGTCGTACCTGTACAAGATCAAGGTCGTGCAGGACCCGAGGTGTGTGACGTGCGAGACGGGCGAGGTGGACGACGTCACCCACACCGTCTGCTTCTGCCCAGCGCTCGAAGAGGAAAGAACGATGCTGAGCGTCTTTCAGAATAAAGGACGATCAGTAAAAGAACTGGTAGCATAGATGTCCGAAGGCAAGGAAAAGTGGCTGCTGGGAGTGAAAGCGATCGAGAAGATTATGCAGAAAAAAGAGGAACTGGAGCATGAAAGAAAGCGGAGGGAGAGAAGCTGACGACCAGCTCAGCGCTGACTACTACACACACCACGAAGTAAAGTGAAAAACATTTCCGTGGTTCTCTTAAAATAAACTTGCCGTATCACAGTAATGTGAACGGTCCAAATAAAAATAAAAAAAGCAGACGGCTGGCAGCGGGAGCAGCATGTTTGAATCTCTGCCTCCCTCTCCTCACAGAGCATGACTTCACTGAGTGAAGCTTCTGAGAGAGAACGAGTTGTAGCTACCGCTACCCCAGTGTAGGTCTAACAGGCTTATAATATTTGCACCATTCAAAGATTATCTGACAGTCCACCTCAAACAGGTTGACAAGCCTGTTTCCATGGTAACGGGATTTCTGGTGACTGCATTAAAATATCACTGTAGTCAGTTTGGATATGATCGTTCGAAACTCCTAGAACGTGATCAAGCTTCGGCCGAGAGTTTTCACAAGGGCCGACTTGACGGACCCAACTAAACGCTCGCAGAAGCCACCATGCCATGGGGCTCTCGGATATATGAACTCCCATTCGATACGGCGGTCGCGGAGAACGTCCTGCACGGCGGGATCCTTGATAGGCGTAAATAATTTCCTTATATCCGTCGATGCTTTGATGAACGATCTTCGCATGTGTCCGTCGTGCAGCACCAAGTTATTTTCAACTTCAGCAGTGCAGCAATTCAGCAGTTCGTCCACCTCGTGAACTGAGTCGCCCTATCGGAATCCACGGGCTGGTCTGCTTCCGAATCTATAACGAAGCTGCAGAGTATATTGTCGTGATACAGCGAGTCAGGTATACGCAACGTTGAGTCAGGATCTATGTGCTTCAAATGTCTCCGAATGGTACTCGCGAGGATAAAATCGCTCGGAGCGGCACCCCAGGTCACACTTTTCATCTGAAAGCATCTGACTTTCTCGTTGTGAGGTACTCGCCAGAGATACCGGAATAGACGACGATCGTTTTCAGTGAGGTTTATCCACATGTATGCCTTGGTGATATCGGAAGATATTACAATGCGATGAAGGCGCAAGTTGATTAAGAGTTTGACTAGGTTCAAGTCAAGGTTCGGTTTGACGTGGAGATAATGGTTTAGTGATGTCTTCCCTGGGGCTGATGATGAGCGGTCGAAGACAATCCAGAATTTTGACGTATTCCCCGATGTCGTTATCACCTGGTGATGAGGCATAAAGAAAGAATCGTCGCAATTGTCCTGGGTCTCAAGATCGAAGTCGAACAACTCCTCAGCATGTCCCTCGTGTACAAAAGCCATCACCTCATCGTCACATTGCTTGTAGGTCTCAGGATTGCGGCGATAGGATCGAAGTTTACCTTTCAGGCGGGCGAGAGCTGTGCTTTTGTCGTTCCATAGTTGCGATATGCTGTCTTTGCGTGGTGACGAGACAGTGTACTCTTTACCATCGTAAGATACACTCTCTTCGAAATAGCAAACGGCGGCTGCGCCGTCAGATGAGAGGCCCGGTAACTCTTGATGAGAGTCCCGATGACGCTCGATATCGCAAGCGGATTTCGACAGCGCGGGCACGCAGCAATGAGTGCTGACGTTTGCTACATCAGCTTCAATGTTGGGCGACGTTGTTGGCCTACCAATGATCCATCCCAACCGTGTATGTTTCGCAACAAGACCATCAATGACACGTCTTTCGCGGCCAAGGAACGCCAGTTTGTAAATCTGATCAACTCCAACTAGTACGGCAGGAGGTGGGCTGCTCGCCAAGGAGCGATCGGTCCGCAAGGGGATGATCTGCTGAGAATTTCTTGATCGCATCAAGTACACCCGGAATGCAATCATTTGTCGGGTTTACGGCAAAATCATGCTTGTACGCAAGTATGTCGACGCGTGTGTCGTCATACGTACTCTGCATATTGAGTTTATAGCGAGCCGATGATAGCTTGTGACTACTGGCGAATGCTTGGATGTTGAGGTTGGCATGATGAACTGACCGGGCGTCTGGTAAGTGTTTGAGCGCGTCTGGGGTGACAAAGGTCAAACTGCTTCCCAGATCCATGAAGACGCGCACCGGAATGTAAACTCCTGCGTTCGTCAGGAACGCAGTTGCCATGTACACTAGAGAATGTTCGTTATGGCAGCGCTTGTGAAGATCCCTCGCAGCAGCGACTGCATGGCTACTACTGCTAGTTGCGCTGTGCATCGAGGTGTAATGGTCTCTCGAGTTACACACTCTACACCCAACTTTGGGTCCAGCACACTGTGACAGCTTGACGTGGCGATGACGGAAACACACATGACACCTGTTTTGTTCAAGAAGGGTCTTCATCCGTTGCTCGATCGATAAGCCGGCAGCACAGCGTGGCGACGAATGTTCAGCGTCTTTGCAGAAGCGACACGGTGCGAACTTGCGTGGCTGTGGCACTGCTACTGCTGACACGGCCGACCTAAAACGGTTGCCAGCATGGTAGTCCGTTTTTCTCTGCTTCTGCGATGCCTCGGGCTGCCTTAGCTCTCGATTCTCATCGACGTCGATTAGCTGACCGAGTATCGCTGTCTCTTCGCGCAGTGACGTATAACGGGTGATATAATCAATCAACTGCCGGATCTCGTCAGCGGCCTCAGCGGCAAATTTATCGACACCGCTTGTCAGCGAATCATTGCTAGCAGAACTGCCTGACGCAGAATGGATGGACAACAGTCGTTTATTCTCGGTAAAGTCAAACACAATCCTCCATGGGATAGCTGCCCGGAGTGTAGCTCAAAACGACAAGGAATACGTATGTAACGGGCTCTCGAGTCCATCTAGCGACTGCACTGTGGACTGCACGAAGTTGAGGAGCTGGCGTAAACCCGCAGTATCAAACTGCGATTTTACTCTAGGCAGTTTCTGTAACGACGTAATTAATTGCTGCCTGACGATGTCCAGCCTTCCGTAGTTGTCTTCCAGCAACTTAAGAGCCACCTTGTAGCTGACATCGTTCACCGGCAATGAGCCAACTAGTTGCTTTGGAAGGCCACGCAGTAGCTTTCGGAGAGCTACAAGACGATCGGCGGCCGAGGCGGCTGTGCTGCGAGATACCCAGTTATCAAACTGAGCGATGAAGGCACGATAACGCAAAATATCCCCATCGAACATCTTAGGGGACGTGTCGAAAACGGGCGGGGCAGAACTGATGATGAACTGGCTTGGTATCGAAGACGACGATGGTGTGATTGTTGCTGCTGTTGATGTCGAGGGCAAGTCCGTTATCCCATTACGCATCGCTGGAGCGGTTACTGAATTTACTTCGTCAATCAACCGTTTGAGAAGTGTTGAACATTCCAGCGCCGCATTTGAATGCTCATCGCTTTCTTCAAATTCACGATCGAGGTCTTCTTCAGGCAAATTACTGTGAGCAACAATTTGGGCGTCGTAGTCGCTCATCGCCTGATACCGTTTTTCAACATTTCGTTGCAGGTCGACCAGCTCGGCCTTGTCCCGCTGGCCTGCCGCAATGTCTCTTATTTGTAGCGCCCGTTAGGCGTACAGTTTTAAACGATTGCGCTCGATTGTCCGGAAGCGCCGTAGGCAGGTGAGTGCTCGATCCGTCATGATCGAGTTGTCGTTGTGAGCAATATTTCACGAGACACAAGACACTCGAAACGCGTGAGCAGCGGGCCTGCTCGTGGTCGATTCACTCAAAGTTCAAAACGACGAAAGACACCCGAAGTCGTGAAAATAGCAAACAATATCCACACAGGATAAACAAAGGACTCGAATCCTGGCCACGGCACCAATGTAGAGTTTCGGGGGAGCCTTTTAGCGAATTAGTGGATTTCTATTTGCTATTCATATATCATACATTCGTAGCAGACGGCCGGCAGCGGGAGCAGCATATTTGAATCTCTGCCTCCCTCCCTTCACAGAGCATGACTTCACTGAGAGAAGCTTCTGAGAGAGAACGAGTTGTAGCTACCGCTACCGCAGTGTAGGTCGAACAGGCTTATAATATTTGCACCATTCAAAGACTATCTGACAGCCACCAATAGTTTAAGAAAACGTGGTGGCATACCCAATATAACCATCTTTCAAAGAGCGGCCTTGCGAATTGCAGTGTCAAAGACATATTTCATATGCAAAAATATTGCAATCATTGAACGCCCGCGGCGGCTCACTGTTTTCTTAATATCCTCGAGAAATATTGCGCAAACTGTGTGCGTTGATTTGCAATGCCTGATCCCCTAAAATGAAAATATGTTGTGTATAATGTATATTTATTTATACATTATACACGAATGTCTTCCACAGCTCCTAGGACAGCTGAGGCCATGCTCTCCCGTCGGCGACACGGAGGGCTTCGCGTTCGAAGGAGATATAGATAAAACCAATTCTTGAAGTGTAGTGATTGAGCCCAAGAATGCGATCTGGGCCAGATCGGGTGCACGCCGGGTTCCTAGACCTTTGGCTGATGTGGGAAGGGTAGCTTGGTCCCAACATGCCCGTCCAGATTTGGACCAAATTAGGCATGCAACTCTTTCCTTTGTTTGACGGACCCATTTATAAACCTGGCATTATGTTGCATGAACCAGCTTTGCTTCTTATGTTTCAATATATACCGTCCTGGACCTCTTTTGGGGTATTACAGTACCACTATGGGATCCTATTGTAGAAATCGGTCATCTCAGGACGGTAACGGGCAAGAAAGAATAATTGCTTCACTTACTTTTGAGCTTCGTAGCACTGTCTGTTGAACCACAGTTTTGAGCGCCGAGTGGTAGATGGAGCTACGCAACTCAGGATTATTGTGGTCGGTGTTTCGCAAAGACTCTCAATGCCGAGGTCACCTGACTCAAAGTGTCCTAGTGAAACGGTTGATGCTATCTGGATCTAGCAATTTTCTAGCGCATTTAATTTTTGTCGTAAAACCTTTTGTGCGTAACTTGAATAGCAAACTTATCGGAAATTGCGACCTGCTGCCAGAACCCTTAATATTGCTTGCATATCGTTGTCGCAAAAAATATCGATTGTCAATGATCCTTGGTGTTCTTTAAAGGTATGCTGTGCTAGGTCTATGATATCCCACATACCAAATTGGTCTTCGTGCGCCCGGTTGGTCGAGACGACACTTTACGTCGCCTGCCAAAACTGTCGGCTTACTTAAATCCATTGCATTTATGCACCATACGATCGACAAACCTGTATAAATCTTCTTGTGGGCTGGAATATACGGTGACTATATTGATTTCATCTATCCCAAGAACCACAGAGTTATTTTTTTTACGCCTTGACAACCACATTTTAGACGCTCGTAATGGGCTAAGTTGCCTGTGGCACGATATCGTCTAAATGCATTTATCGTCATCGCGTTCTCGTACTGAAATTATATAGGCTTTCTCCAGCAGAGGTATGTAGCAGTAGGGCAATGACAACCACGTCCAACAAAGTCAACCAGCACGGCCAGGGCTCGAACTAGAGTTGTCTTCACTTAACTTAGTCAAAACGGCTACCAAAGGTTGATTATATAATAGTGGTTTCGGTTTCGATCTGAGCGGTCGTACGCAAGCGGAGCTCATGAGAAAAACGGAAAAATGCAAATTTTGTTTTGGAAGATCTCGTCGAAATCGGGGTGCAACAGACGCGACCTAGTCCTCAGAGCACAAATATTAGTGTGCAAGTGTTTTTTTAAAGTTTCTGTGGAAAAAGGACCACTTGTGAGTACAGTGAGGTGCGTTCGGCTACATCGATTCAAACGGGGCCACACACCGCCAGGCAGACAAAGAAAAAGAGAATTATTTGTATGGCGTGTGGTCGTACAAGTCTTACGTAAAGCAACGAAGTAGCAAAACGCTCTAGGGCAATAGATATCCGAGACCCGCCTCCACCGAGGGTATCATGTTCTCCACCGCCAAGACACCCAAAGCCACAGACCAGCCCATTGACGAGACCCCTGAGTCGACATAATACACATAAAATCGTGTGTGAAAAGTGCTCAACTGCGGTTCGTGCTACCCCTGTAATTTTCAACAATCGTGCTCCTGCCTACCACGGCCACTGTGCGAAAGTCAGTGCGGCGTGGCCGGTATTGGAAAAGCAAAGCTCGACAACGCTTATTTTTCTGGCACTGCAACTCCTGTATTAAAGAGACCAATTTAGCACTGAAGACACCAGCAGGAGTCCTGAAAAACACAAAAATATCTGAATCAAAGTCTACTTCAGACAGGGGGCACGACTATCTCACTGCGCATTGATACTGAGTGTTCGAAACATCAGGGCAGAGGCACCATCAACCGCCATCGAGCGTACAACTGGCACAAAGGACCGTTGCCGGTGTTCCTATGGCACCGACTAAGGCGAGTTCAACATCAGCTGCAGTAACAGCAGCATTTGGTGACAATTCTCTTGGCGGCGATGTGGCAGTGTGGGGTCAGGAAATACTTCTTGGCCTACAGTCGCTGACGGTCAGACTTGATGATCTTGAGAAGGAAAGTTTCTGAATGTGTAGCGGCGTCGATAGTGATTGTACAGGTACAGGCTGAAGTTGCGACGCTCAAGACCCGTTTGAACGACTCGGCAATGCAATTCTATTCAGAAGAAGTCGCTGAAGCGAAACGTATGGCTGAGAAGGCGAGGGCGATCGCACTCGAAGGCAGAGGCACCATGAGGATGACTACTTCTTCTGGTGCCGAAGGAAGTGGTACCGTCAAAACGCAGATGCAATTTGCGGATCAACACCACCGCCGTAGTGACCTGATTATTGTTGGACTTTCATTGCGCGTCGGAGAGAAGGAGGAGCAACTCCGTGCGGATCTCGTTGAACTTTTCCAGGCCATTAGGGAGGCGATGGAGGTGAAGGATATTGCCCACCGACTACCTAGGACAAAAATAACAGGCGGCAAGACGATACCTGATAACTAACCTGCGATCGTGCGCCTTGTCAATCGCTGGAAGAAGATGGACGTTCAGCGTGCAAAAAAGCCAAACGCGTCGCTGGTTCGGGCTCATGCCGGCAAGAACATCCCTGTGTACGCCAATGATCATCTCACAGCCTCAAACTTGACGCTGTGCTATAAACTGCGTCAAATGAAACGACAGAAAACGATTGCCGATGAAATGTCTTTAAACTGTCGGCTTCAGGTCAAGTCTACAGCCAAATCGCCCTGGCGGGTGGTGACGCTGGAGACGAAGCTCAAGATATTACCTGGACCGACCGAACCACAAATAACGACATATGAATAGAACTATAGATATAATTTATTTTACATGTGACACTTCATCGTTTCTGGCAATACACTGTAACGTGAACGGGCTCAAGTCACACTGGCACAACCTCAAAACGTTCCTCGCGAGCCTGCCTTGCGAACCCTCTGTAATAGTGTAGTATGTGAGCTATATACTACTACGTAGATATTACAGATAGCCATATCAGAAACGAGGCTTCAGAAAGCCGAAACTTGTTCATTTAAATTGTGCAATTATAATAGTTATTACAGCTGTAGGTCAGGCTCTCGCGGAGGTGGAGTAGCTTTATATATACGATGTGACTATGACGTTAAAGCACGAAAGGAGCTGACTTTTGTAATTTCAGCTACCTTTTTCTGCGAGAGTTTAGTGGCGGATGTGAGTGGTGTGGTGGAAGTAAAATCTCTTCTGGTTGGCGCTTTCTATCACCAGCCGTCTGGAAAAACCTCCGATTTCATAAATAGATTAGAAAATATAATTTTAAAGATTAACAGCCAAAATTTGCTCCTCCTTGGATATGCTAATATCGATGCTCTTTGCAATTACAAAAGCTCTCATGATCACCAAGAAATACTGTGCTCATTTTAACTTTAATGAGTTTATCGGTGTCGACGCGAGTTGCCGTAGTGGAGAGGAGGGGAGACCGCTTCGCCTACAGCGCCAATTGTATCCCGAAGTTGTCATTTAAAGTGGCTCAATCACAACAACATTCTCCGACCACCAGGCCACGTTCATCTCACTACCGACCACTTGATCGGTCAACAAGGAAGCATTTGAGTGCTTCAACGCACGAGTAATGACGTCCGTTCAGAGCAACAAGCAGAAATTTGTTAAGTCAAAAAGTTCGTCGGCTTTTTTACCCTATTTTAAAGAGCCTTATTTATGCAGACAACAGTATTTTTATTCAATGATATATTGACCGTTTTGTTCGATAACCTTCGCCCATCGCCGCGGTAGATCCATGATTCCTTTCTCCCAGGACGTCTTGTCCTTCTCGTCGAAATACTGAGTGAGGTGATTTTTTTATAGCCTCCAAAGATTCAAATGTTGTGCCATCAAGGGAGTTCTGGAGAGACCTGAACAAGTGATAATCAGATGGTGCGAGGTCGGGACTATAAGCTGGGTGCGGCAGCACATCTCAGTCAAACTCCGCCAATTTTTGCCGGGTGGCCAAACTTTTGTGTGGTGTCGCCTTATCATGTTGAAAAGTGACGCCCCACCTGTTTGACAAATCCGGGCGCTTCGTTGCTACTGCAGCCTTTAAATCTTCGAGTTGTCTGCAGTAGACGACGGAGTTGATCGTCTGACCCATTGGAAGCAGCTCAAAATACACGACGCCCTTACAGTCCCATCAGCAGCACAGCATAACCTTCTTCTGATGAATTTCGGGTTTAGGGATAGCTGCGGCCTGAGAACCTTTGGGGACCCAACTTCTTTTCTGTGTTACGTTTCTGTAGAGTATCCATTTTTCATCGCCGGTTATCAATCTCCTCAGAAATGGCTCATTCGAGTTCTTCCGGAGGAGTGCGTGACAGGTATCGACTCGCCCTTCAAGCTGCCTATCATTGAGGTCGTGTGGTAGCCAGATATTCCGCTTGAACGAGAAACCTGCATCATGGAGGCGATTCCAAACGGTTCCGTGGGAGACTCCCGTTACATCTCCAATTTCTTTTATGGTCAAACCTGGGTTCGAAGTAACCAGGCTTATGACTTCGTCGGTCTCCACAACATTGGGTCGTCCTGACCTCGGTTCATCTTTGAGATTGAAGTTTCCAGCTTTGAAACGGGCGAATCGCTTTTCGACTGTGGATTTGTGTACTGCGTTTTCGCCGTAGACTGCACATATCCTCCGGGTTGTTTGCGCTGCACTTATGCCTTCACGGTAGGAGAAAAACATAATGTGTCGAAAATGCGTATTTTTGTCCTCCATTGCAAACAGCTGCCAATTCCGCAAACGAAACGGTAAAGTTGGAACCGGTATACCGTCGCGCCGCCACGGGTCTGCTCCTGAATGTAAACACCCAGCCGCACTCTCAGGCGGCCCTGTCGCAGAGCGCGGAAATTTCAAAAATGTAATCCCGGAAAGCCGACAAACTTGACTTACCTAATAAGAATTAAAAGTAATCTTGGGATACCCAGGAAAGCCTGGGTCACTCAGCGATTGCTGGCATTGATAAATGAAAAAAAAATAGCATTTAAAGAGTTTAAACCTAATCCAGATGATGCTGTGAAGCGAGTTGTATTTAGGAAGCTAAGTTAACAATGCAACCGCGGTTTCTAGAAAAAGTAGGCTTGATTTTAATGGAAAACTGGTACAGAAGAACACTCAGGATAGGAGAAATCCTTGGAATGCCATTAGACCTGTTCTAGGTGGCATATTGGAAAGAAAGCGTGTGAAACTCAAAGTAGGAGATACTATGGTGTCCAATGAGACTATAGTGGCAAACGTGTTTAATCAATATTACTCGACGTGTGTGACTGCCGACACGGAATGCTCTGATAGATATGTACTACCTAAGAATTTTTCTTGTGGAGCAACAGATATTTTATTTCAGCCGGTTCATACTCTAAGGATTACACCTCTTTCACGCTAAACAAAGATATGCTCAGTTGCACCTGAGCAAATTCCATCCCAGGAACGAGCAGGCTGCTAAGACTCTCAAAACAAAGAAATTCACGCTTCTAATCTGCTTAACTTGGATGTTAAAAATACCTTTCACGCGATGAACTGGAAAGTACGCGCTAAGGAGAAAGGCAATACCAACGTAACTCTACCGAATGATTTCATCCAACCTGGATGAGCAAAGCCTAGTTGTCGAAAGGCAAGAATACAGGGTTACTGCCGGAGTCCCACAGGGTTCGATTCTGGGACCCGTCCTCTGGAACTTGGCCTACGACGGGGTGCTGGATATCAACAACTACCTAGAAGGGGTCGGGCTGTTGACCTATGCGGCTGATTTGGCCCTGATGGTCACGGCGCGGAGCCCTTGAAACCTTATCGATGGTGACGGAGTGGATGGACTGCAATTATCTGACGCTTGCACCTTATAAGACCAAGGCGCTGTATCTGACGGGCCGGCAGAAGACAGTAGAAGTCCGCCTTATGATGGCGGGCCACCAAAATTGGGAATAAGGCCAAGTACTTAAAAAAGGCTTTTGACACGGTTAACCGGAGCGACACATGTAAAGCATGTCGCGGCAAAGGGCCAGCGGACCGCTTTAAACCTGGCACGGATTATGCCAAAGCTTGGGGATGTATCACGGGAGAACCGATGGCCACTAGCTTCGGTTGCCGAAGTATCGGCTTTCTACGCGGCGCCCGTTTGGGCTGACATGGCACTACGCACGGCGAAAAATAGGAGAGCATCAAGGTCGGCCCAACAGACACTAGTAGTCCGGGTTAGCCGGGCATACCGGACGGTATCGGTCGAAGCCCTCTTTGTCCTGGCTAAGATGCAGACAAGGGACCTATTGGAGGGAGGAAGAAGTAAGATATTTTTGGAGAACATTTTAGACTTCGCCAGAGTCAGGGGTGCCACAACCGCGGGCTGGTGGAAGGAATGGGTGAAGGTTATATCCGGGGTGACCAAGGGGAGCTGAATCAAAAGTCTGATATCGGACTTCAAGGCTCGGTATAATTGTCGACATGGGGAGTTAACCAAATATACTGCTCAGGCTCTGACCGGTTACGGTCAGTTCCAGAGCTACATGGTTAAGATAAGGAAAGCTACCAGTGACACCTGGGTGCTATGCGAATCTGGGGAGGCAGACGATGGCACTGTTATACACTGCAGGTCTCTTTGGGAAGCCGTGACGCTTAAGTCAGCCAAGGAAAAACCGCTAGGCGGGAAGGTTCAAGCGGCAGCCTCGGGAGAGTGGTCGAGACAAGGAGACGAGTGAGGTGGGATGTAAGTGCAACCAGGCCCTCAAGCTTTTGACGCACCCCTTCAGGACGGTGTGTATCTTGGCATAAGCTCCCTCTTTAGATGCATGTAGATATGCAGAAAGACAGACAATGGCATAGCTGAACTAAGGAGAAACGGCAGGGCCACCTCTCCCATGGCTTTAAAGAAATGCTAAGTATTACCGAGCCTGGGAAGGTGGGAAGGAATCTGGGTTTAGTGGGTCTGAGCCCCGCACTAGTTGCGCAGGCCGCTAGGGATGCATGTGCATTCTGTATTCCCGAAACCTTCCAAAAAACGCCACATAGGCATAACATCAGTTAGTAATTTCACCCTCACTCCTAAACAAGAGAACCCCATTCCATCAGACAAGACATCCCATTCTGTTTGGTCACTCGTTGATCAGTCTAGCCAATAAAATAATAAAATGGACGCAAGTGTCCAGTCCCGTTGACTACCCTTAGCTACGGGACTGCACTGTAGCGAGTAAACTGACCTAGTTGTAGAAGCTTTTAACCAGAAAGCGCGCATGAAAGAGCTATATAGAACGAGAGAGAGAAAACACTTATAATTGAACTTACCTTGTTTTATTAAGGGCGCGCAAAAGTAATTTTTGTCGCATCCTATGCGCGCGATACGAACAGTAGTAAATGAGGAGGGCCGTGTTAGCTTCATTTAACATTTATTATTACTAAATTACCGCCTTTACACGAATGCCTTCACACATCTATTCTTGGGGTACTTCGCCTGCACACAAATAGATGTGTGTAGGCGATAATGTCTACGATTTATTATGATATGCTATGAAATGTTATCAATGACATATGTACACATATATAGGCACGTTAAGTGCCTTCCAAGTGCTAAAGCAATTTCTTAGAATAGAGTTGGGCTAGAATAGCATTTAGCAATTATGTTACATTTGGTCTTACGTGTATGTATATTTTGCACTGTATATACGAGTATATGAGATTTTCAAATGAAAAGGTACGAAATGACACTGTGAGTACAAATTATGTCTATACTCAACCAATAGTAATCACCAGAGACCTACACACAACTATCTCACTGTTTCATAAGCCAAAGGATTCCTTGTTCCCAAAATTCCTGCGAGTGTGACAAGAGCCAGCCATCCACTGTGTCTTTTACTTTGTTGTCTAACGTTGAAACGCGTTTCTTTGGAATGTATTTTTAGGTACACAAGGTGTACTGGCGTATGTGATTTGAGCGATCCTGGAGACGTGTGGGCGCGCGTTATTGTGGAGCAGAACCACACCCTCCGTGCGGCAGCCCAAGCCTTTTGCTGTTGAAGGAGCTGCGAAGGCTACGGAATGCCTCACAGTACACGTCACTGTCAATGGTTTCTCCGATCACATCTGACCATGTCGTTCGCTTTATCGATGAGTTCGGTTGTGATTACCGTGTGTGCTTGGTCTGGTGTCGGGTCATCTTATACACTCTCGGCCTTCACGAAAACGGGCACTCTACTTTCTCACTGACCTGTCGAACAGACAGTCTACTTCGTATACGGCCACCATCAGTCGATGAATATTGGCAGGTTGCACACCATCCGCAGTAAAAAATCTAATAACACCTCGCTGCTCCTGAATTGTCGAATTTTGCAATTGGAACGCTGCGTCAGTTGACGGGACACACAACTGACTGTTTTTCTCCTCTGTCACGCGTAGCCGCTCGCGCACAATCATGCCGGTCACTCTATTTGCGTCCAGATGTCAAACTACGCTATTCCAAAAGTGGTTTATTCAAATTTCGACCGGTTTTGTTGCTACGACGTGTCGTACCTTTTCATTTGAACAGCTCATATATATATATATATATATATATATATATATATATATATATAGATCGGCTCGTTAATATATAATCATTCCACAATCCACACATGTATCCTTAATCAGGGCTGTCGTATATATACATACGTATTCGTGATCCACTTGATTGTACAGATGTCTGTTTACGACTAGGCACCCAGCAGGCTAGCTGGAGTTGCCGTATAATTCCGAGTGTGGCCACTCAATAGCTCTCTATGTGAGATGCCTTCTCTGGCTCAATGCGCACATGCTCGCATACATGCACGCATACATACAAAAGGTTTTGTCTTCTTAAATAGTTCACTAAATGTGTGTCGTGTGTTTTGCTTCCAGAATTGTCCGTATAATGGTGTTCAAGTATCGTTCGTATCCATCACCGTCGTCGTCGTCGCCGTTCGGCGTCCTAGTCATAGTCGTAGGTAGTCGTGGGGAGCATAAATAAAAAAAAAGAGATGAAGGAGAAGGCTTCGTGCCGATCGCAGCGGGCAAAAAAGATGCATGGCGCTTTCGGCCGAGTTCGAAGCAAGATGGACGATAGAATGGAGCCGAGTCAAGAGAAGATGGCACAAATCATGTGTGCATTGCACTCGTTCTTGCTGCTGCTGCTGCTACTGCCGCCGCAGCTGCAGAACGCACTGGCTGACGTGGTGAGGGCGGTAAACGTTTCGTCATCCAGTTCTGTCCAGCAGTTTCAAGTCAAGCTTCATCTGCGCCGTACAAGTGCGCACAAGTGGCAATATGTGGCTAGATGTAGACGTATTGCTCAGATTAATCATTACCACTGATTGGTAAGAATCCTCCCTTGTAAGAATCCTCGCGCACAAACTCGCAGACCATAAACGAAAAAAAAACAAGAGAGAGAGAGAGAGTAGGTCTATCACAACATAGGCTGCAGCGTCTAAGTCGTAAATTATACACACCTCCATTGTTACAGTGCCAACTTAGTAGGAGGAAATATTACACCGATATTTAACTATTTACAAGTTTGTATAATAATTCGGAAATTCGAATTACCAAGTACAAACGTTTGTTGCTGCAGGTAACACTAACAAGGTTCAATCAATTCGGTATTGTCTAACTAGACGAGTCTGGTAAGGCGTAACTGTGAAAGTTCGGTGTTTTGCTAGGGCTTAGCATAGCTAAATAATTTGGTCAATGATTTGAAACGCTAATGCAGTCATGGTCGTGCAAAAAGATGACGGTGTCTTCGAGGATCACGCATTAGACAAGATACCGAGTGGCCCAGTTCCCCATGCCTTCTCCTGAACTTGCCTGGGTGGTAGCGTTGGTTTTGTTGGTTTTGTTTGGGTGCAATATGAACATTAGACAATGAGTTGATGGTCTCCTCGCATTGTGTTGACCTACGCATAAATATCGTCCCTTCGTTTCCCGTTCCGCCCCTTCGTTCTGCGCTGTTGTTTGATCGCCAGACGTGTCAATTGTGTAGAGTTGGCTGAATGTATGTTGTTGTTATTATTGTCTATTCACTATTATCGGTAGATCATATATATCCACACAATAATTACAAGCACGTAACGTTATCGACCAGTCAGTGGAATGTCTGGAAAGTCTGTTTAAGTCACCATCTCGAGCGAGAAAGAGTCACTATCGAGAAGTGGTGGTGCTAGTAGTTGGGCGGGGGCGGCGGCTGCAGCAGCAGCACCAACGGTAACCAGCCGGCAGGATGTAATGCTAAGTAAACATTAAATTATATCGTTCATATCGTCGTCGTCGTCGTCGTCGTGATAACAGATCGCTGGTCAGTTGATGACCCAATCGGGTCATCGCCGAGGCTTCTAGAAATCGCTTTTGTACATGTCGCAGAGGAGGCGTTCGATGGCGATGCTGCCGATCGTCTTCCTGAAGAACAGATCCTGTATCATGTCTTTGGCGACCCGACGGAGCGGCAGGATGGCGTCGAGTGCGCGATCGGCGCGCTGCGGCTGGCCGGGATAGGTTCCGGCGGCGTAGCTCGCCAGAGTTCGTTTGACATCGTCCAGGTGGCGCTGGACGGCGGCCACCTCGTGGAGGCGGCGCATCGGTGCCGCCAACGACGAAGAGAGCAGCGGGGAGGAGCGAAGCGCCGGAGGCGGAGTCGATGGAGATGATCCCGCCCCCGCTGTGCCGGCTGACGCTGCGGACACTTGTATGCTCGCTACAACAACAACAACAACAACAACAACAACAGAAAGGACAGAAAGAAATCGTAACAACTTTGTTAATTTGCGTTACGTGTACGTAACAAGGTGACGAAAGGGTATTTTTTGAGATACTATTCTAATTATTATAAAAGCACACTATTCATACTAAATATCTCTGTCTGTATTAACTAAGATAACGACGACGACGAAGACGACGACAACAACAGTAACGCGAACAATTAAATTAACAAAAACTGCCCCAACAAGACCACCTACAGTGACACGGAAAGAATAGCAATCTCAGTTTTAACATAAACAATGATAACAGTAACACGAACTGTAATAACCGCTGTTACAATATCGCTAGCAATTATTTTTTAAATATTAACTTAACCGAAATCAGAAAAGTCTGATAGCGATAGATTATGCATGTATGTATCGTACCGGCATGAAGCCTGCAAGTTTTTCGCCGCTGGTCATTTGTTCCACTCAATAACTCATTAACTCGGCGTTCCTCATAAAGCATGCCAACAACAAGTGTAAGCACACTAACGTCAAGACATGTTGTAGATAAATGTTGTTGATAATGCTGTCAATTTCGTTGGTTGTATCACGTTCTTAACTCATAGGAGGCGCAGTTCGAGCATCCGAGTTTAGAGGTTACATCTAAGTGTTTAGTTTATATGTACATAAATGCACTGTACAAGATTCCAATTTTGATCAATACGTGAATACATTTCCATTTACTAGTTTACGTAGACAAATATTTTATTTATTACCTATTATTACGCATTTCCCATAAGCTATTATATTTTCGTTACATTGCAACGAAGACGGTCAAACGGAGTCGTTCTGTCGACGAAATACTACATAAATGTGTATATGAAACATATTATACGTATATGATCCCGGCATGGCCCACATGCCTTCCAACAAACGTTCTTCTTGGGTTCAGAAAATCAACAAGTACATAAAAATATCATTACAAGAAACTTCACTGAGAAGCGTCTGACCACATAGTTAGGGTATGAACGCTTAGCAGGACACGTACTGTTTGGAGGGCTGAATAGAATAGCCGTCTTGAGTAGGACAAACTCAGTGTGATCCAGACACAAAGTTTGAAGGTCCCGCTGAACCATCGCCATCTCTCGAACGTCCTCAGAACTCCAACGGTCTTCCAGGTCGTCGGAAAGCAATACCGTTGCTCCTTCCAATGAAAGACCCATCTGCGTTGAAGTTAGAAGAAACAGCTCACTCCAAGATGTCTCAAGAAGGAATAACTAGACATCAGATCACAAGCGCACGAACAGAATGCGAAAGATGTTAGACATATAATTGGCCGGAACTTATTATAATACATAAGGCATTTATTTATTTCACCTGCTTGTATCCAACCCTATATTTCATTACCAATTTGTTCATGTATGTACTTTAGAATTTGGTAAAACGTACTGCGTATCTGATGGTAACATCGAGACTTTCTTCGTGAATCAGTCATGTCATCATCCCGTCATCATTTCCTCTTTATATAGGTGTATGCTCTACAGTTGTACTCAGGATAAGAAAGAAGTAGCTTTATCATGATTGTGCTACGGTTTCGTTTTACCACATGATCGTGCAGTCATGAGCTATCATAACACTTGTGTGCGATCCGACGAGAGACAGTGTTTGCCGACAGAAAGGGCAAAGCTCTATTTGATCTTGCTATGCGGCGGATAAGTATATGAGCGGTCACGTGTTGCAGCTTTCGCCATCCATCATCAATGAGAACAAGCTTCAACGTTAATCACAACGGTTCGCATTCGGTTCGCGACGCAATGTCTTCATGACTACGTATGCCGCTAAGCTGCCTACGTACCTGATCGGAGAGCGGGAGCGAACTCAGCTGCGTGACAGTTTTGAGGTAGTTGACATTGACAAAGAGCACCTGGGCGGCGAGCTCGCACAGGCTGTGGCCTGATGATGCAGGAGATTGTGTTGTTGCGGCTGCTGCTGCTGCTGCTGCTGTTGTTGCGGCGGCTGCTGCTGCTGCAGTTACTGCAGGTGGTAGGAGTGGCAACAATGGTCCGGGAGCCGCCAATGGCGGCGGTGTTGTCTGAAGGCTGTTGTTGGCCTGAGGCGTCGGTGTGCCCCCTTGTGATATATGTCGGGCCAACGGTGAGGGTAGCGGCGAGGGCGGGAGCACCGGAACTGGTAGAGACGTCATCGGAAGCTGAAAGCGTAATAACCACAATATCATCAGCATCATCATCATCATCGTCAGCAGCAGCACATCAATTACTCAACTTGTCGATATTTTGCACAATTACTGTTATACCGCAAACCGCCCCACTGCCCAGACAGCACACGGCGGCAACAGGTCTGCCGAAGCTAATAACATATGTACACATACACATGAAGCCGCATATACACAGATGGCTATGTATATGAATAGTAATGTATGTAGCGACAAAAGGGAAAAAGAAAACATTCAAAAATGTTAAGAAAGGGACATTGTACCAGCGACAAACTATGGGTGCCACGCAAGATCAAGTGAGCGGATAGTGCGGCTAAAAAATGTTATAGTAGTCTACCGCGCCTAACCTGTATATGAAAGAGGTTCACTTTTCTGTTGACGTGTCTCCCTATGTTCCTTCTGGGGACGACTCTAGCAAAGTGACACGTGGCAGAGTCAAGAGCTGACAACGATATATATATATATGGGTTTAGGGTAACGCCTTGTGTGTTAAATGAAATTCAGTGTTTACCCCTATGCCATATCAGTCAATGGAATCGAAGCTACGATTGGAGGCAGACTAGTAGTTAGTGTATCGTTTTTCTGTTTCTATCGTCTGCTAGACGATATGATCTGGCTCATCTAAATAGTGCAAACACCACAACGACTTATTAACGAAACGATATATACTTTCACATCGCTGTTGCCGCGCACACATGAAATATAGCATTGCCACTCTAAACGGCTCGATTGAGCAGTTAACCTTCCGATCACAATTGCGTTATTAAAAATGTACGTTATCTTCTTCGGCAGTTAACAAGTGCTTCAGCGATGATAACAAGACGGCTGGGAACAAGCGTATCGTCATCAAGCTTAGTAGTAACTCTTTCAAATGAAGCAGATGGTTTGAACAGTCTGCCCCTCGCAGCCATCATCTAACAGCTGTCACCCAATGACGTCGTGCGGCTAGTTTTCTTCGTCTAGTCTAACAAACGCATCTAGCCGCAGGCACAAGCGGGACTTTGCGTCTCATCATCGCGACTCGGCGCTCATCGGGCGAGCGCTTGCAGGCATACGAACTCGTCTTATCTTTATACATACTGTCTACGCATCGCCTTCTGGACGCTTTTCTGGTCACCTCGCAGACGGTTTACATAAGACACGAGTGAGTATCGGCGGTGAGTGAGTATTCTACTGTTTCAAGAGGGAGCAATTAACATACCACACGTGCCGATTACCCGTCTCAAACGGAGGCGAATGTTTTTCCTCTCCCTCTGCTTCTACCTCGCTCGTTCGCTCGGTTGGGATGTTCACCTCAAGCGACCTCATTCTCATGGACGATGACATTGATGATGATGACGACAACGACGACATTACTTCGATACGTCCACATTCACCCCACCACCACCACCGCCATGTTAAATAGAGCTAGCCTGGTACCACCATCAGGCGATAGGTTAGTTACTCCCAAGCTAACCGCTGAACTTGAAGACGGCGATGACGACGACGACGACAGCAACAACAACAACAACAACAACAACAACAACAAGTACAACATCATCATCAGCATCAAACAGTATCTTCGGAATGCTATCAGCCAGCTACCGAGCGTCACCGCGAGCGAATCACCGCTGACAGTCCTCCGCTGCGGCACTTCGCTCGGCACTGTTTACACAAACTCTAGCAATTGGCGACCAGCCTCTTCACGTTTCTTTCTTTCTTCTGTCTCTTGTCGTCAATGTAATTGTTGTCGTTTTCATTGTCGTTGCTGCTGCTTTTGTTGTTGTTGTTGTTATTATTGGTGTTGCTGCTGCTGTGGTTGGTGGTAGTGGAGGTGTTGTTATTGTTGTTGTCGTTGTCCCGCTTGTTGTCATTGTTACCGTTGTTGTTGTTACAACTATAGTGGCTGTTAGGTTTGCTGTTAGTGCTTCTGTTGAAGCAGCAACAACAGCTGTTGTTGTTGCAGCACGCCCCTTTCCCCTTTTCTAGACGATCCGCTGCCGGTTGATTTCTAATTTTCCGTCAGCGTAACTTGGCTGAAACTTGTATGCTTTAAGCTGCGATTATCATCGGTACTCACGCCCAGCGCGTCTCCCCCCTCTCTCTCTCTCTTCCTCGCTCCCGCTCACTCATGAGTATCTAGACTGGCCGACAGTGAACCAACGCGAAGGAAAACGCTCAGGAAAAAGGATAAAGATATAAAGAGAAATAGCGAGAGAACAAGGAGGAGATGAAGATAGAAAAAGAGAGGCGAATGTAAAAGGAACAAGATATCGAGAATAAAACGTTGATATCTCAAAGCTGCGGGACTCAAGTAAGTCGCCTTTCAACCAACTCTTGCACACACTTTGCAACAGCTCTGAGGCATCTGAATTTCGACAACCAGGCAGACAATGATTTCTATCGCCTTGCATCGCGCGTCCTCGCCTTGAGCCTTCTTATTCTGGCCGGCACTCTTTGCTTGTCCTCTGCCCCGTCCGAGCTCCGCTCGTGTCTCGTGCTGCTCGATCCTCGATCGCCGCTACAACCTTCTAGTACTGCAACTACGACTACTACTGCTTGCAGTTGTCGCTTGTCGTGATGAAATGATGATAATCTGCCATCATTCTGTCGGCGACACACCCGAAGGCGCCGCAAAAGCAACCGCAGCCAGTCATTGTGTCGTCTTGGCTCCCGTGAGGTCTTCAGCAGATGACGACCATCTTCGACTTCGGCCACGCCGCCGCTCGAAGGTGCCCTCTCAAGCCCACCTCTTTCAGGCGGTGGCGGCGGCGGCGACTTCAACGTTGAATTCACCGCCGCCGCCACCATGACGACCAATAAATATACGTTGCACTCACTACGCAAAAATACACAATATATATATATATATATATATATATATATGCCAAAAACCAATCACACATTCGGGGAAGTCCGACACCAAACAGAACTAAGTGTAGTACGAAGAGGTTCGGCTGCAGAAAATAGTGGACATTGGCGAGGCAAGATATTCGGTAGTTGTTGTTGTTTTTTGTCGTCGGTCGCGTTCGGCTACCCCACAGAGGCGCACTGCTCAGCTCACAAGCAACTCGCGGCAGATCGCTGTCGGGTGAAGGCTCGAAGGACTAAACACTCACTCCTTCGCCCTCGTCGTCGTCGTCATCATCATCATCATCTTCGTCTTCAACAAGGGTTCCGATCCAACCCATAGGGATTAGGATTTGAGAAAACGACGTCAAAACCCACGACGAATTGAGCCACGAAGAATGGACGACAGTAGACATGTATGCATACAATTGTTGAGCGGTGGCGCGTATCGCTCGCCGCCAGCGTCAAATGCGAATATATTGAATACCGAATGCCAGCGATGAGAGCGGTGCAGGGGTGAAGGAGTGAAAAGAGGACACCTCGGGAGCACATCGGAGCAACTGAAGCGCCCTCAGCGGCGTTGACCGAAGTACAAATGATTTCGGAGAATTCCCGCCTCTTGGTTTCCGCTGCAAGCCCATTAGTTTGTGCGGCCGTGTCGACAGTTCATGCCACTTGTTGCTCGCGGTGACACGTTTAGGTTCCGAGGAGGTCGATCGCGTACGATTGAGGAGCGCTGACGTGACCTCTTCTGCGCATTTACAGCCCGGTTACGTGAGAAATCTACACATTGTTTCATCGTAACAATTTTCGATCTGCCTGTTGGTCTCGACAAGTCGCTTGTACTCAAACGACTGTGGACGGGGTACAAGCTCTTTTGCTTTGCAACGCCAACGCTTACGATGTTTTCTTGACAGAACTGAGTATGCAACGCATTGTTATTCCACCATCGATGTTCGAACAGAGCAATTCTAACTCATTGCAACAACTCTAAATTAGTTATTTACTTTAACACTTGTTCAATATCAAACTAAGCCCTTTAGGGAGCAAGATTTTCAAATATGAACAGCTTAGAAACCTATGAACAGCTTGCCCCGCGTGGTAAATAGCCAAATGGTCTTATGGTAACCCAAATTACTCTAACAATCTGACGACTGAAATTTGTATCACTGCGGCCCACGATATACCACGGAACACGGGTTCAAGATTCTCAGGTCACTGTTACTCTTCATACAACAATAACGACGCTGTTATGTTAAGATGATATAGTAATACAAAAGCGGGTACACCCATTTATGCAATTACAAACACACCTACGGTATATCATGTATGTAACGTGGTCGGAAACGATGTATGCCGCCAAGTCGTCCCCAGGATGGCGATTGTTGTAACGATGCTACATTAACTGATGACAGACAGAAGTTAAACTGCAATATTCTACACTTTCTGTATGGGCTAACTGGTAAAACTCTCGCAGCGATTGCGTATTCTGGCTTTCGTGTTCGGCCGCTCCAAGCGTGGCGGCCACGATATCCATCTGCCTGCCAAATCGGTCGCCAAATCGAAGTCCACTGAGAGAGAGAGAGAGAAAGAGAGAGCGAGAAGGCGCGGGGGGTCGTGGAACATTTATGCACAGCGGGGAGTTGCCACGGCTGGAGCCCGTCCGCTCGAAGCTAGCGGATTATGTGGTCGTACTCAGTAGCAGTAGCAACAGCCAACCAGCATTCGTAGTAGGAATAACAACATACGATGATGGTGCACTATGTTTCACTGTTTTCGCTTTTTTTCCGCAAAAATGGGTAACACACAACAAACGAACATTTGTTGGACTGCTTGCAGGATCGAATCGCCACATCAAATTACCGACCGCCATTCTAATGCTCTGCGTTATCGCTGATATAACAAACACTTATCTCCTTCTATATATATATATATATACGATCAGGTGGAAAAATGCTGGCTGCGGCCCTGAGGGCGCCCAGAGGATTGAACAGTATTTATCTTTACAATAAATGTGTAAAATATCGGGTACTGTGACCAACCAACAGTTTGTTGGTATATATATATATATATATATTAACAATCCATCAAGTTTGCGCTTACCATTAAGTTAGAACTATCGTGTTAGCACTGTTAGTGTAAGCATCTAGCAGTTACTTAAAGGGAAGAGGGGGCTGCTTGTGCGGCAATTTTGCTGATTTTGCCATCAAGTTCCTACTGCTGTCGCTGCCGTTTCCCTTATCAAAGTAGGTATCTCTTGTGTTAAGCTCTCGCAGCTAATCGCATTAATTAATCGTTTAAACTGGCAAAGCCAGTCGAACTTGCGCTGGGCAGCGAGATCACCTCGGCTCGAAACAGCGCGCAATATCGCTGCTTCTTGCTGACAGACACCAATCCATCCGTCCATCCATGGACTTTTCTCACAGAGATCCTTCATCGAGGCACGGCTGAGTTGTGGGGGGGGGGGGGCTCGATCGTGCATACATTGCACGCATCGTCTCGTGCACACTCAGGCACACACACAGCCATGGATGCACGGGCGCATGCTATTACTACTACTACTACTACTACTAGGACTACTACACTGGATGCAGATCATACGCCGATTGTTGTATTCAGCCGGTCACACTATGTAGTCGGCTACAGTACAGTCCGGTACAGCGGCATAAGCGACAGCAGCAGCATTAGCAGCATCTGCTGTGCCAAAAGATACGTAGATGCTCATCCGCCTCATTCATCTCTCTTCAGTTTCTAATCTCTTCTTCGTTGTCTCCACCATCGTCCCGTACCCTCAATCTCTCGTAGTCAGCCTCCTTTTTCTCCTCCTCCTCCTCCTCGATCGAACCAACGATCCACCGACCGACTCACAGACAGACAAACAGACTGAACCACAGCGAACACAACAACAGAGCAACGAGCTAAACTGCACGCATTGAATCGTCTACATTGATTTTGTACGCCAATCTGAAATGAGGTGTAAAGGACGAACTTCATATTCATGTGTAGATTACACACACACACACATATATACATATATCTGCAAAGGCAGACGACTAATAGCAAGGGGAATTGCGTACGCATGTGGGCTGTTGCAGCAGCAGCACCAAGAAAACTAAGCAGTCAGGTATCTGAGTAGCCAGCAACTGAATGTTGCCGTTGCTGTTGTTGTTGTTGTTGCTGTCAACGATGGCTGGCTGTGAGCGGATGACATGGCCGATTAAGCAAGCCCAGCTATGCAGTGCTATGATGCTTCATGTTGCTGCAGTCAGTCGTTGGATCGTCGCAATGCAAGAGATGCAACAAAGAGCAATAAGAAGACGACGACGACGAAGAAGAGAGATAAACTAAATGCGACGTTGATGCACTCCCAATCACCAACTAATGGGAAGGGCCGGCCAGATCGCCGCAGCCGCGTTTTGACGCAAAGTCCTCGTGGACTCGGGACGGCTAGCAGCTACACGGATCATCGCTCATGTGCTCTCGCGGCACGACAAAAGCACATAAGGAACACTGAACAGATGAGAGATACAAAACGAGAGGAGAAAACGAGGTAGAGACAGGGATCCGTCGCGCACATGCGGGCATTCACGCAAGGGAAAAGCCGCATTACCGCCCGTTCGGAGTCTTCGTCGCAGAAAGGCAAACATCTACATCGTGTTGTGTTCTGCTATGTATCGACACGGCGTTTGACCTCCAGAGAGGACGCGTAGAGTCAGGGCGTAGAAGCGTGAAGTCATTAATATCGACATTATATATATATATATATATATATATAAAGGCCCAATTTCATTGAGTTCATAAGTATGCTACCCTTAGCCGTGTCCCATAGTCTATTCGATTAAACCGATTCGCCACGATGGTTCGTACCTACTCATTGCCGCCATTTTTAATCACATGCTTACACAATATACTTATCCGCCGAACGATTCGCCGACGAGAGAAGTGTTTCTACGATATATGTTATCAAAATAAAAATGATATCCATCGGTCAGCGTGTACAAGGATATTTTCACAAATAATTAGTAGTTTGTTAAGCTCTAATACGGCAGGTCTAACATCAAGGATACTCTCCTTGATGGTAATATTTGGAGACGTCATTTGTAATTATTTGATCATGCTTGAGATACATGTAGCTATATTTGTGTCTTCACAGGTACAGCCCTGTGCCTTCAAAGATACGTTAAGTCCGTGTCAGCATTGAAAATAATATTTTTGGTGAACTAGTTTGGTGACAGTTGTTGACAGTTGGAAGCTAAATAATAATAATATTGTTAATAATAATAATAATAACAACAACAATGGGGGGCTGCTTCGAGGATAAGCTCAACTGGTATCGCTTTTCACAAGCACCTGTGTGGTGAGTTAATCACACAATTTATTAGTAATGCTAATGGAAAGCGATGAAGCCATTTTACTGGTAACGGCAATATTGTGGGTACCGGTGGTAACGTAGATTGCTGTTCTGTTTGAAAAGCAACGTCCAGACGTATCGATTTCTCAAGCGCATTTATGTAATAGTAGAGAGAATTGCTGATAACTCCACGACCAACAACAGAAGCAGCAACACAGGTACCAAAGGCAGCAGTAACAGCCGAAAAAGCAGCAGCAACGACAGCAACAACAACAACAACGACGACGACGACACCCCTGGGGTCACTACTAAAAGTAGAAAAAGCTGTGGAGGCCGACATGGAATACATTAGCATGTCAATCTGTTGTCGGCCGCGGTTGCTGCGCTGAGGACGACCATGAGTGGTGGAGTTTGTACTACGAGATACCTATATCGGCATCATCCATACCGATCGAGCTGGCGGCACTGGCTGAAGCCGACTTGGAGTCGGCAGATCGAGGGATATATATATATAAAGAGAGAAAGAAAGGGAAAGAGTCTGAGAGCGAAAGAAAGATAGTGTGAAATCATAAGGGCGAAATAATATGCAAAGCTAGTAGGAGGGCGAGGCGCTGCAACAGTAGCAACAGCAGCGGCAGCAGAAACAGCCGCAGCAGCAGCAGCAAAGGGAGAAGCGCATCGATTCATGCGCTCGTTTCGATGGAAGTGCGTAGCTAGGTAAGTAGTGCTGCTAGTCGCAAACTGGTCGACTCTACAAATGCTCGCCTTGCTTCTCCTAGTCTAGTCTGGCCTAGCCTAGCCTACGCTCGGCCTGGCTCTGTGCTGCTGCTGTTGCTACTGCTGTTGCTACTGCTGTTGCTGCTGTTGCTGTTGCTACTACTACTACTACTGCAAGCATAAAACCGAATAGAGATCTCGTTTTCCCTCTGTCTCTCTTCCTCCGTCCCTGCCTGCATCTAGCTAGCATCGATCTCTTCGCAGTCGTGGCGGCTGCAACGGCGGCAGTGACGACGGCGACGACGACAACAACAACAAACACCACCACGACGGGGACAAGGCTTAATGGTCGTTGTTGTAGCTAGGCTGAGGGTTCGTTGTTTCTCCGTCCGGGTCGGGAGACGGTAGTAGGGCGGTCTTCCACGAGCAGGCGGAGAAGCCGGGAAAGATGGGAAGTGCATAGTGCAAAACGACTTTGCTGGCTCACTCTGCCGAAGTAGTCGTACCATCGGGCAGGATAGGGCAGGGTGCCGTAGCGTACCGTAGCGTACAGACGGACGGACAGACAGACAGACGTATGCATGGACAATATGCGAGGACGCTGAACGACTACCGCTCTCTCCGATCTCCCCCTCCATCTATTCCTCCCCGTTTCCCTTCCCCCTGGAGGCTTAGTGTGAAATTGAGCGTGTAACTCACGAATAGCCTTACTCGTAGTCGTAGTAGTGGTGTTTCTAATAGTAGCCCTAGCAGTCTTGTTGGTGGTGGTGGTGGGCTCATTGCTCCACTCATCGTAGTAGAAGTGTTGGTGAACAGGCATGGCACCGGTAGGATCGGCGGCAGTCTCTTCCGCCGTCGCCAGGGGGTAGCCAGCCGGTAATCGTGACTGCCAGGGATACAAAGCGCGAGAGAAAGCAATAGAGGCGAGGGAGAAAAGAGCTAGAGAGCGGACTACAAAGCGATGAGGCTGCGGTTAACATGTGGGCCAAAAGACGCTAAAGCAACGAGACGACAAAACCGACACGGACAACGACAACAGCATCTCGTTCGCCTCTGCCGAGAGCATTCAGCTCTCTCGGCTCAGTAAAAATCGAGCAGCGCGCTATGAGACTTTGTGGCTTTCATTGGCCGCATTGCTGGACGGGCGGGGCTGGATGGGGGGGGGGGTCTGTAAAGTCTACTTGCTGAGTGAAACGAACATCTCCATCCACGAACCTATCAACAGCAGCAGCAGCAACAACAACAACAACGAAATTATGCAGCAGGGCGAGGATTGGAAGACGACGACGACGACGACGCCGTTTAGATCCGATCCGGCCGTCGGGCTGAGGCTGGTGGCGAAGGCAAAAGCGGCGACAACAATTGCACCAGCAGATCAGTATTAGTGGTGATATTTTGCCTTCAATTTTCTACGCACCTTCACCACCCAGACCAGACCGATATGCATTCAAGGCATAGTTACGAACAAGCCGCGGCCAGCCGGTACAACGCCGGAGAGAAACATGCGCAGAGATTTATGCACTTATATATATATATATATATATATGTGTGGGAGAGGGAGAGACATTTACGTCTCACTTGGTTTCTAAAATGTGCCATCGACCATTTATAATGCTCTACGCTTCGAAACTTGGCCCCTTACGCTAAAACCTCGCAGTCATTTTAGCCTACAGAAATCGGCTGCAACATTCTGACTACGTAAGTGATATAAACTTATTCTATGCCGAGCTGAAGCAGACTACATCTTAACTAATTTGGGTTTTCCGTGCAGACTTTGCTTGTGACAGATCATATCTCCGTCTACTATTACTATACGCATTATTGTTACTGTTATACTATTCTTATCATGATTGCTCCCTTATTAACACCATCCATATTGACCCCGTTTAGTTTGGAAACACGCTAAAAAGTAGCCAAGATTACTAGCTCGTGTCGTTAACGATGTGAAAGTCCCTTTTTGAGCACATTGACTGAGTCTAGCAATTCTCGTAGGTTTCTGGTAGGCACGTTTCGCAGTAGAAGTACAACTAAGTACACCCACCCTGGCCAGTTGCATGATGAGAGGGAAATGCAGAGAAGCTGACGATGGTCCAAATGAGGGTTTGTTTCGTTGGCTGTTGTCCTGTGAGGAAAGCCCGGACGGACTGTCGTTTAGCTGCAAGGGCAGCCCCAACGGAAGTGGACCAAGACGTCCTACCGAGCTCTCGGGCCCCGTCGATAGGTAGTCGCCTCCCATTACTTCTTTGAGATACATAGCCGCTTGACGTCGCAGCGTCGAGTTACGAGGTCCTCTGCAAGATAGGTCATCGTTTGTTAATTATTCTCAACATACATCTTTATATATACGCGGCAATAGCAAACGTGAAGACACAGACTACAAAAAATTACATTTGTACTGTACGATACAATTTCACTTCAGCTTCTGGAGTCTTTAGTTAGTCATATAGTACAGCCTAATGACGGACAGCGAGGACGATCTCATGGACTAATTAGGCAGCCATTGGCGCCTAAATGATACTGCTAAAAACACTGCATATATATATATACTGGTCGTCATAACGACGTCGTATCGTTAGAGAAAATGAGTTAAGCTGCATACATGAGCTAGCTGCAAAAAGAAAAACATTTCTAATCGCCTACCTTTCATGTTGTACAGCCTCACGGTTCATGCCGGCCTCAATGCACTTCCGAAGTCTGCACGCACGGCACTGATTTCTGTGCGTTTTGTCGACGGGACATTGGTTGGCCTGTGGACCTCGGCCTTTGCAAATATAATGCCGGTTGCGGCGAATCGACCGCTTGAAGAAGCCTGCACACCTGTGGTAACAGGTCGGTTAGTCATTGCTCAGAGAAAGCTTTGAGTACCATGCGAGCGTAACGAACTTACATTGATGTGATATAGCTATACCGCAATCATTACATGCCAGTAAAAATGTTGCAAATATAAATCGAAAATGTATTATTGTTTGCGGGTGTCTCTCAAGGGCTTTAGATTTCGGTTGCGTAAATCTGATCTGGGTAGGTTGCACGACTGACCGAACAAACACAAACGAAGAGGTACGCATGTTCGCTTCTAAAAAATATGTTTTTGATAGTACACACTTGTAAAAAAACAGGATTATTTCAGCATTGTGTTGCAATTTTCATAAAAACGACCCTCCTCCATGCATTTAGGATTTATGCGGTCTTAAATGGACAGTGTCCCACTCATTACCATCACCCAATTTTGCAAGCAAAGCATTGCTACAGGATATACAGTAGCGTTAGTGCTATATATCCCGAAATATAGCGCTACATTACTGTATATAGATATATATATATATATATATATATATATATATATATATATATATATATATATATATATATATATTTGCTTAACGTATAAAATGCTAGGTTCAGCAAGTATATATATATATATATATATATATATATTTGCTTAACGTATCGAATGCTAGGTTCAGCAAGCCGATTTTGATGCAGGCCGTTCGAACGGACTAGTCAGGATCCAGAAGGCAAATGTTCGAATGCATGGCTAGGTGGATAAAGATGTGAGTCCCGCAGGGACGCTTGATCGCTTGACTACGAGAAGAGATGGCCATATATACGAGAGCTCGGAAGAGAAGGAGACACACACAGAGTCCAGACTGTGTCGAAGTGCGTCCGCCCGTCATACTTCGTTCCCAATCAACGCTCATCTATATCTTTCAGGGGCGGCGCAATACTTCTAGTGGACGAGTGGCGAGTGACTAAAGATCCACTCTAGGCTCTCTGTCGGCGCGAATCGGTTTGCATATTATATTTGGCCTGTGCCATTTTCTATCGAGCTGACGACGAGGACTGCGGCGGCGGCAGCAGCAGCAGTTGGACTTTGCTGGCGGCTTGTGATGTTGTGATGGCGACAGCGACGCTTTCTGAAGGGCTCTCACTCAACCATTCACTCAGTCGCGCGCTCAGCGAGTCCCATCGAAGCTTGATCGGTGCTGCAAGATGCAAGCTGCTCCAAGCCATTGTCACCCTCGCTCCTCGCTTGCACCTCGCCGGGCCATCCTGTCGCTGGGATTCAGGTAAGAAGGTCGGTCCAGACGCGTCGTCTGACTCTTCAGCGTCGTCGTCGTCGAAGTCGGCCGCCGCTCTCACCGTCCTCTTGAAGTTAGACTAAAAGCCACTCCCGATGACGGCCGACCTGAAGCCGAGTAGTCACAGTCACTCGAGGTGACTAAATGTCCTCACCATGTATATGTAAGCGAGCTCTTAGTAGTCGGTGGACGAAATGTCTACGTATATGTATGTATCGATGAATGTATGAATACGTATGCCTAGTATGGCCGAAGCAGTCCAAAGCATCAAATCCGCTCGCAGCGAAGCAGCAGGAATCCATAGACCAACAAGCGTGTCTCGCTTGTCTAAGCTGGCATTGAAGTTTTCCTGAGTAATATTGCGCGCTTTCACGTGTTCTGTAGCACGCGCTATCAACGGAACTGCTTTTTAGGCATCTGCTACGATAGCAACTCACTATACCAATTGCCGTTAGCCAGACGCTTGCCTTATGACAAACATGCATGCTTGTCTGAAATCCATCTTGTTTCGTTGTGTGACTGCATTGACTGCTCGTTTTTTTTCATATTTAAACTATGTTGTAATTTACGCGCGATTTAGAATGAGCGCTATTTTTACTTTCTGTACTGACTAACCTTTACACAAAGGCAGACATACACATGTTATGCTCATTTGTGCTCTAGGCTCTTTTTGAGATGTGTTTGGCAGATCAACAAGCTTTCTCCTTTGCTTCATGTTTGTGCTGGACGCCAGACACCCACAAACTTTTTTTTACTACTAATACTACTTCGAATACTGGAGTTTCTCGGTTGATATTTTAATCCCTATGTGGTATGTGGCGACCGAAACGTACTTTTCTCTCAGATAGTGTACATCAACGTATGCCCGTATTTACACTTTCTGTTTACAACAATAGGATAGACCGTGGGGAGCGGTGGCGTTTCACGAAGTTAGACGCTACTTTACTACTACCACGCTACAGAAGAAGTCCCACCAAACTTGCTCTCCACCGCCGTCTGTGCCTATCTTCTGGATAAGCTGTCCTTCTGTTGCGCTTTGCATCGATTCGACTGTAGGCGATGAATGGGAGAAACTGCTCGAAGGAAGACACTTCACAATCGACAGACAAACGACCAGCGAGTACAGTAGCAATTGTGGCCGAAACGAAGGCGGCTATATGTATGTAGGTATATATATATATATAATATATAATATATATAGATATATATTAATATATATACATAAATTGAGGGGTGTACTCTATATTATATATACATCCGTAGTCTTAGTATATACGTACGTGGATCATAGTGCTCATAGAACAGCGCGACGGGGTGTTCGGGCCTTCGCGAGCAACAGCCAGACAGCCTTTCAAAGGCGTGCCTTTACTTCCGGTCTTCCTTCACGGCGCGTGAATTAAATATAAGGCGGGCTGCATTCAAACGCGGTGCACAATTATTACCCACTTAGCTAAGGACGGGCCAGAAAAAGGGAG